>JAJLTN010000564.1:6200-44188 GCA_030568215.1 Lipomyces kockii | reverse complement strand
GCTCGAGGCATGAGGAACTGCAAGATGCTTATTTGTATGATTTGGAGATTTTGGCATTCCTGTGTATTCACGGGGAAGTTAAATTTTTTAGAACATAGTGTGACTTGTAGCCATAAATTTACGATTTTGCTGCCAATTTTCCGGCCATGTTGGTTCCATGTTAGTGACCTGATAAGTGATTCTAAATGTTTAGGTTTTCAAGAAGGACGCGGTACTCATTAAAGCCTAGATGAGAAGTCGACCATTTGACACCGCCAAGGACATGCGCCACCTGAGGACAAGAGCTTGCTAGAGTGAAATAGTACAATGCCGGAACCTGATTAGATACTGGCGTTGTATGGATTCTGAATGTTTAAAGGTTACAAATTGTCAATGAGCCGAATCCACCAAAGGTCGAGGGTAGACATCCATCGAGATGATCATTAGCGCGACTTGAGCAAATGGCGTTGCATTCGATATAAAGTTCTTGTATTGATGCAGAAGTCTAGATAGAGACTAGCAAGTAGCTTTTCAGCCTCCAAAGTGACGTTGGGACAGCATTTTGATGGCCTAGCTCTGCTACGAGTTCTTAATAAAATAAGTGAACCCAACATCATATGAGGTGTCGCTATCCCGACGAACGGAGTGTTACGATTGGACAACCAGCAGGCTTTCCTCCCCTATCGGCCCTTCCATCCTGATGTCAAACGTTGGCAAAAGATACTATCAATTAATTCACGAATGGCCTCGAAAATTCTGGGGTTTTAATTACCCTTCGAACGCCATGAGCTTGTGGTGCCATCCCGGACGTGATAAACTACCCCGGATTCGGCGTAGACCCTAGCGTGAAGCACGTCTGATACACATATTCCGTCGTCGGACACGCGAGCATATTTGTCGCAACGATAGCTGCTCCGGGTTAAGGTTTAGATGTGATTTCTGCGCTAACCCCAGCTTTTCTCGGGAAAAGCTACCTTGACGATATCCATACTTGACGGATACTTTCTAATGCGAATAATGATGCGTCATACGACATAGCGTGAGCAGAAGCTAAAGAAATATGTGTATATAGAGTGGACTTCTCCCACATTGGGATTTGAAAACCATCGTGTCATCGTCTGGACACGGATCAACTGACTTCAAGTGCTATAATATTGCACTATCCAAAACGTGGTAACTATCGGTGATCGGCAGGGAATATCTCACTAGTATATTCGACAAATAAGCATTTGCGGTCGTTCGCCATGAGCAGTAGGGATTTGACAGCCCTTGACGGGTGCGAATTCCCACCACACTACTCGCATTGCCTTTGCTTTCGAGGGCCAGCTTGACGAGGGCTGCCTGAAACTAAGTTTGACATGACTGCTTTTATCACGAAACATGCTCCGGCATTTGAAAACGTGTGCGCAGGAACGCATGTGGTAAGTTGGAGTTCTACACCCCGACTGCTGTTGACGACGTTACTCTGCCTTTATTGTGGTCTTCGAATGACAAGGCCTCGAGACCGCTGGCTGCAGATATGAAATTGGCGACGAGATGGTGGCGCAGTCTTGAATCAGGATATGCACATGTGCAATTGGGCACGAGCTGAAGCGGCTCTGGGTAAGGTTGCATTGTACATCGAGTCTCTCGTAGATGAGTAAGCTTCCTTATCTTTCTTTGGACTATTATCCGATGCTAGAATAAACGTAGGTGAAGAGAGCATAATTGGCGCCGACGTAATAAGAGGAGTTGTCAAATTAAGTACGATAAGCCCAATAGGCGAAGCGCGATTAGATCTATCTTAAATTTGTCATCTCCTGCGTACAAATGTAATTCCATACTATAACTTGGAGGAGTTGCCGAGAGCCGGTCATCAGGTTTCTGAGGCGGCCGATTTGTGACACCCGTATATTTTTGAGTCTTTGCCGAAAGTGCCAACCAATGGGATGTGTTTGCTCATCAGACTGCACTTGAATCTGGAGACTGTGAGCGTGTCGTCTCGGTATGACTCCATTGAGATAAGTAATCGTGTAATAGCACCGTGATTGCCTCGCGCTGGATAAATTTTGATTAACTGGTGTTCAGCATTCGCCATCATGTTTGCCGTGATGATGTCTGTGCAAAAGATGGCACTCATACTACTCTGCTCTCATATCATTTTGGATTAATGGCCCTGGTTTGAACGCTTTGCACATGATTATCGCTAACGAAAGACCCACGTGAAGCACGCGACGAGGTACAGCGTGACTCGCGAACCGGCCACTGCATTAAGACTACTCATCCACCGGCCTTTGCAGTAATAGCTGTACATATTATATGTATCATATATCAATAGTCCAGGATACTGACCCGTACTGAAATTGCGAGTATGAGCCCATTTCCTGAAATACTGCCCGGTAGCGGGTTCCTTGCACGAGGAAGATGTCGCACAAAGCGGCCCAGTACGAGTCACGCAGATCACAGTCACAGCTCACGGCTCGTGCGGCCTTAGGCAAACGCGCAACCAAACACGCGGATCTTGGTATTATTTGTATTCTAATTATAAATAATCATTATTCACCCTATTCTATTCTTCTACTTCGGCGATATTCTCATCTAGAGTTACTACTGCTACGGTTCGTGCATTTTGAGCGAGGCAGCATATTCGCATCAATGCGCCGGATATCGCGGCCTCAGAGATCCTGGTCCTGGTGCGGGCTGGTGGTCCTCCTATTACTCGCCTGGCCATCACTGGCAGCAAACACGTTCACGTTCTGCTCGTCGCAAAACACAGGCTCCGGCTACCAGGCCGTCTACGACATCTATCAGTCCTACGGCGCATGCATGAGCACATGTCAGTCCGGATACGCGCTCGCGATCTTGCAGGACTTCCAATGTTGGTGCTCCAACGAGGCCCCCGGCGATACCACGTCAGTGTCCTCATGCTCCGTCGACTCCTGTCCGGGCTATCCCTCCGACCCCTGCGGAAATCTCTTAAAAGGTCTGTACGGGTATATCCTTATCAGCCAGCCAAGCGGCACTGCCAGCGCGTCAGTTGCGTCGACCACCAGGTCCGATAGCGCGACCAAGATGTCGCCGTCCAGCCATTCGTCCACCTCGACCGCATCGACCTCATCGACCTCATCGACCTCATCGACCGCATCGACCGCGTCGACCGCGGCCTCGAGCACCGAGCACATCTCCACCACATCACGTTCGACGACGTCGAGCACATCGTCATCATCCTTCTCCTCAACATCAAGTTCGGCATCCTCTACCTCGTCTACTGCTTCTTCAACCGCGATAGACAACCCCACACCATCACTCATCGTGTCAGTCGTGACCGTCGTCGGAGGGACAGAAACACTAGTCATAACGCAAGCCGTCTCGACCGCAACCTCGACAGCCTCATCTTCTTCAGCATCTTCGTTGGCGAGCCCCAACGTCGGCTCCTCAACAACTGGCACTGTCCAGTCCACTTCCCACTCATCTTCCTCATTCTGGGACCACAAAGGCAAAGTCGCCGGCACTTTTGTCGCTGTCGGTATTGTCGCATTACTCCTCCTACTTCTTCTTGTCTTTCTCATCCGCCGCCGTCGTCATCGTAATGACGAAGAGCCCGCCGCGGGCAAAGCGCCGCACACTCCGCCAATGAACGACCTGCCGCTAGGGAAATACGGCTTATCCAGTAATGGCCGTCGCCCCGCAGCCACCACGGGAGCAGGAACCACGACGCTCGACTCTGAAAAACACCCAAGTGCAGTCGCGGCCGCTGGCTATGGGGGTGCATACTCGGCGCCGCCGCCATCGAGCGACAGATTTCAGGTCGACCAGCGGATCGACCCGGGAACGATGTACGTGCAGTATCACGACAACTACTCCCGGGGCAGTCTGCGCGATGAGTACGATTATTCCCGACGTGTACTTAAAATCCTCAATCCCGATGACGAGTAAATAACGTCGATGTAATGATATTCACGAGATGTACGAATAGGATGTGTCATATTGGTTTTTCTAGATTTTGATGAGACAGGATATCTTTGTTCTCCACGCGATGTAAAATGTGGATTTGCCTTTTAGTTTGGGCGTTTTGTCATTGCTTAGTTTGCTTTGATGAATTTGATATGGCAACCGTGCGTTGGTAGTGCCATTTGCCGTTTTTGTCACACGATGTCCATAAGTTTAGTAATATTTAATTGGCAATTTGGTAACAATGTTATTATCAGCAGAGTGAGGGTAACTAGCCTACATACTCGCATTAGGATGACCTTGTAGATCAAGATGATGATACATATTGGTATCACGGTTCCGTTAATGCCGAGGAGAGTGAATTTCAAAATGGCCTGTCAACAATCCTCCGTAACACTACCACCACTCATGTCAACAAACCCGTACACCACAGTTTAGCACTATTCGCATTTATCATCATTCTGGCACTATCACCATCGCTCGCTAACTCTGAGGCAAAGGCCGTAAATCTAGTCTGGCAAAATGATAAATATTGTGAAGGTATTATTAGCATTAGCCAACTTCATTCCCGCATATTGCAGTGCATGTCTCATGTCCATAGTCAATGAGGTTCTGGACTGGGGCGACGTCGGCATTGAGATGCGTCTGTGATCAAATCACCGTGTGCCGCGTGCTGCGTGCTGCTGAATTACGAAACTGAATGGCATGGGATATAGATGGACGTGCACGATGGATTGACTCTGGGCAATGAAATCCACACAA
Source organism: Lipomyces kockii (assembly GCA_030568215.1). Classification (NCBI taxonomy): domain Eukaryota; kingdom Fungi; phylum Ascomycota; class Lipomycetes; order Lipomycetales; family Lipomycetaceae; genus Lipomyces; species Lipomyces kockii. The sequence goes on along the minus strand of JAJLTN010000564.1, from coordinate 39,517 downwards.
GGAGGACTGATTTGCGCACTACAATTTTGAACTGAATAACTTTGGTCTGTGACGACCGTATTATTTGTTGATTCTAGAATTAGCTGTTTTGCAACTTCTGATGAGCAATATCGTTCTGCAACGACGAGAAAATCTCTGCATCTGCTCTCTTTTGCGCTCGATGGTCATACGATCATATTAAATAAAAAATACCATAAACAAATAACTGATAAACCATTGAGATATGAAATTTCTTTAGATGCAGACGCATACTTCAGCTGGTTGATGCAGACCTACTAATGTGAGAAACCAGAAGCAATTCGTGAAATTTGCAAGAATTCCTCGTTCGTTAATACATTATTTGTAACTTACACGGCAACAGAAAATTTCTATGAAGTATAGCTGGATCTGCATCTAAAAACGGTGAACCTCTGCGAAATGCGATGGTTTTTCTGGGTGCGGCAGACTTTATCGTTTTATGTCCTAGGGTTGGTCTAGCGGAGTGACGATTCCTTGATCAGTGCTCTTGGAGCCTATGCAGTCAAACCAAAATCGAATTCATTTTCTTCTCGCTATCGATAAAGATTTGTCCGTGAGTTATTGCGTCGCGGATTAGTATTATCACGAGCGATATACAACACTTCTTCGCACATTTCATTACAAAGTCGGTGAACGTATTTCATGAAAATAGATTGAAGTGATGTGATATCGGGTAAGGGCTATTAGAGACCGCCGCGGTTTATAGGCGACCTTGAAAAGAGGCTGCCGTCTGCCACTGCATGTTAAAAGTTACTACAGGCAAGACTTAATGTACCGGTGACGATGACGGCTGACTCGATTTCATATTGAATACAAGACCTTCTCGCTGACGAGCCAGCGGATACACACACCCCTTTATATATTCAGGACTCTACCCAACAAGAACAAATCAACAACACAAGACAAGAAACTCACTCCCTTAGGAAAGGAAACCTCTAAGAATGCCCTTCCAGGACAGAAAATTATTTGCGCAGTGTAAGGGTACCTGATGGCAGATTCCTCTCTGAGACGGGACCGGATATGTTGGTGGGGTTATTACTACTGTTACTGTCGGCAGTGCGCGAGCAGAGGCCTCGCGATGTTCTGATTGCAGAATCTCCCGGCCACCAACGTAAGTATAGCATCCAGTATCCACCACTACTCGCACTTCAGTATGGTCTAAATGATCAAGAATTGTACAGACACGATAGTTGGCATGCATTATATAGCGCTCGAGGACCATGTGGTTCACTATGTCCATTTGCACCAGATCCTGTGTTGCCGCAGCGTAGGCAGCAGGATCAATGACTTCCTCAAAACGAGGGAAGTCATCCGAGTGAGCCTCAAGATCTTCAGCGGTGGGGTCCGAGGTAGTCGGTGCGGTCGGCTGCATCGACGAAGTCGCTTGGTCTGAGGCAGGTTTCGCAACCATGTAACAAGATGGGAACGTCGTCTTGAATAATCACACCTGGTTTGGGCTGCTCGCTCAATCATTCGTTTAAGTATATAAAGAGCTGACGACAGTCATGTGAGTGATCAGAATATTATATTAACTGCCTATGCCTATCAGCTCACTAGTGGCTTGTGCGCGAGGGGCCTTTTCTCATGCCAGGCGAGTATGTAGACTTTGGGATTACTCTCGTGGACATCCTTCCAATGGAGGAAGAGCCTGCTGGCGATAATGTGAGACAAGTGTCTGTAATTCATCACAGAAGACATCCGAGAATTGCTAAAAGTCGGGAGCAAGCAGACAGCATCTGTTCACTTCTGTTTGACTGACGTATGAATATCTAAATATACCTCCAATAATAATTAAAAAATGACTGAGATATGAAAAAATTATTATTTAGACGCATACTTTGCGCCCCTTATCACGCGGACGAGAAATCTCGCTCACACCGGATCCTGTGGCTGCTCGAAGGACTCCAAGTCCCGTACAGCCTCAAAGTCTACAAACGCAATCTCAAGACCTTTCTCGCGGACCCAGCACTCAAGCAGGTCCATCCCTTAGGCAAATTCCCGGTCCTCACAGAAGGCGACAAGGTCGTCGACCAAAGCGCACTCATGGTCGAGTACCTCGTCACGAAGTACGGCGGCACTTCGTCCCTCGTGCCATAGACCGCAGAGGATGAGGAGAGGGTGAAGTATTATCTGCACTATTCCGAAGCCTCGCTGCAGCCGGATATGTTGTTGCTCTTGGTCTCGAATAATGTGAGGCATTCGCCATGGCCTATTGCGAAGAAGATTGCGGATTACATGGACGGCGCGTTCGCGGGTCCTGACGCGAAGATGCAGTTATAATATTTAGAGGGCAAGTTGAAGCAAAACGCAAAACCGGCGCAGACATCATGCTTATATTTCCGCTCCTGATGGCAAAGTCAAGGGCTGATTTGACAGAGGAGACTTATCCACTTCTGTGACAATGGGTTGAGGATATGCAGGCCAGGGACGCATACGTCAGGGCTGAACTTGGCGAAAGTCGAACCGTCAACTCATCTTAGCTCTACTATATATATCCGTTGCTAATTTCGATTGATTACATATTAATATGTACAAAATTCCAAAACACTATACAGTATCCCTGTTTCATCACCGTGCAACAGACTAAGCCAATCATTGCACTTGTTGTGCTTGATCAGTCGCAGGATCCACTCATAAAACTCTTGCGATGACTGCAACTGGACTATATGACTGCCAGGAGAAACGAACCAAAGCGCGGGTGGTCTATGATACACTTTTTGCCTGATTATGCATACCATAGGCGGTACAACATATTCGTTAAAGCCAACAAACCCAAATTGCAATCCGATAACCATGCCTAAATGCTAAAGATTTGCCATGCAAACGTGTCAAAAGAACAATCAACCAATAAGCCACAACTGCTCGAGCGCGTCTCTAAAGAACTCGATATTATATTCGACAAGCGCAATCTTCGGCATACTTTCTTTCCGCATAAGACAAACAAGCGCAAGCCCTTTGACCATCTGCTGGAGATACAAGATCACGCCGTTACTTAGCCGTGACGTTGAGCCTATTGGCCGACCTTGTGGTATTGATTCTAATCGATTTGTGATGCTTACTGTTCCGTTGTTTGTATTTGCATCATTTCGGGTCACGGGTTTAGGTCGTCTGTCGACGGCGTAAAGGTTGTTCATGTCGACTGTGATGTCGATGAAGTCCGTACATATTTCATATGTCGGGATATCCATCGGACTAGAATCCGTGGCGACGAAAATCTTCGACCCAATATCAAACAAAAACGCTTTTTCAATCCCAGAATGCTGGCAAAGAACGTTAAGCAAGTTCTCCAACGTCGCGAGCTGCGGAATCAACTTTTGCACCACCCGCGAAAAAGCTTCGTAGATGGAGTGATCGAAAATCGATGTGAGATGGAACGAGATCGACACGTTGACGAGGCCGTCGTCGAGCAATTCGTCGGTTACGCGCTGCGTGATGTCGCGTTGGGCGTCGAGGCGGAAGTCATCACTCAGGCCGTCCACTTTGTGGATGAATACTTCGATGTTGATGTTTGGGTTTGCGTTGACGGCGTGGAGGATGATGCTGTGGAGGTTTGCGAGTGAGTTGATGTATTCGTCTTGACTGTCGATAACGTATATTAATGCGCCGCAGCTGGAAAATATCCGTTCGGCGTCGATCATGGCTTCTGTGAAATTGATTTGGCCCGGGAGCTCCATGACCGCAAAGTCTATGAACGAACTGAATACTGAAGTTGTCGGAGCGGTCGTACTCTCGATGTAAAGGGTATCCAAAGGCTGCATATTATGAAACATGACCTGACAGATCGACGATTTTCCTCCTCTAGTACTTCATTAGCAAAATATCTCGCGCGACAGTATTTGTTTATTGATCAAATACTCACCGTCGTAGTCCCATCATGACAATACGTGGAGACGGATTGGGACCAAATGCATGGCCATCGTGTACGTCGTCAACAGACATTGTCATGTCGAAGGAGTGCTACTCCAGTTACTACACACTGTATATCCGCTCAATACTTGATTAGTTCAGAATATATCTGAATGCTCTATTTTCGTCGGGTTTGCGTGATTCGTATGTGCTGATAGGAAAGTGGCATGCGAGATATGTTTCAGTTCCAAGTCTGTGCAATGTTAAATCTGCGTGTAATAGTAAGGGTCTAGTAGTATCAGTTACGGTCTAAAGCGCACGTCGTTGAGCATCTTGGTGACCGTACTCACAGGCCAAGCACGAGAAGGTTAGGGTTATGCATCATAACAAGCTACCAAAGTTCGGTGATACTGTTGGCCAAGCAGACGCGAACTCGTCGACCATCGCGGCTCAAAACAGATTCAAAACACGGCTAACGAACCAAGTCACAACTTTCTGCGTATAGGATTCAAATCTTGGCGCATTGTGCACGGTAATCTCTTACCCACGCAATGGCTGATGACCGGAGACGCTCAGATTCGCCAGATGACGATGCCGACGACGAGAAGGTTCGGAAGGAAGTAGACAGGCAGAAAGTCCCGCCTTTTCTAATTCGCATGTTTTTCCGGAGGAATATGTTTCATCGGATGGATGTTTTTTTGCCGCCGGTGTCAATTACTACGAGTGAAGAATTGCAGATGTATACTTGGTATGTTGATTCGCGCTTGTGATTATAATGTCCGGGGCAGAGACGATGTGGAGAAAACGAATTTTTAATGGATTCACAGGTTTAACGGAACACTAAAAGAAATCCTCGCAGTCTTTGCGTCAGTAGTTCCTGAGGCGTCAAGCAGCCGGTGCACGTTCCGACATGTCTTCCAGGACCCGAAGAACAACCTACCGAGCTTAATGTTTAAAGATATTGCAGTATACATGCCCCGGGGGTCCAAAGACGGAAGTTGGACGGACATGGAAGGAAACGCGCTAGACGAGTCGAGCTTTACATTGTATGACTTTCAGTTCAGAATTGGTGATTACATCGATGTGAATATAACGTCGCCCGACGCTCCGCCACCGCCTCCTGCTAGTTCAGGACAAGCGAGAAGCAGAGATTGGTCCGCTGTTGAGAATAAGCTCGATCGACGGATTTCGGGGCGGGGAGGCCGGTTCGGAGGGAATAGTGGCGATCGTCGGTGGGGTCCTTAACGCGGCACGGATTTAGGTTGTATTTTTGTTTTACTGAGGATTGCACGACCTCAGTGTTTTGATAACGGCAATCATGTTTGGTTTGATACGGGCGCAACATGCGATGGATGTATGATATAGCTGGGTTCAATATTGGTTGTGAAATATTAATTTGCATGGAAAGTAGATCATGAGGGAGGTATGGGAAGCATATCTCGAGTCAGGCTGACGTACGCTCTGTAGACCAAACTGCACACAAATTCTCAACGCCACTGTGGGTTATTTTGCTACAGCGCTATTTCAAGTAGGGATGAATAGCGATCATTAATTTAATAGACGCAGGAGGCTGTTGCAATGCTCGCCAGTGTAAACCCTCTTCGATAAGGCGGTGACGTCATTAGGGTCACAAGTGTCACAGGTTGTGTACAGTCTGAGCTCTGAAAAGAACGATGAAAATTCGTGGCCAAACAGCGCAACTGTCCGCAACTGGCCCATACCCAATCAGAGAATAGTATGGGGAGAGAAAGCCCCGGTGTCGCATCCTAACACCAGCTATATATATGGCAGACACGTGCAGCGGGTTAGATGCAAAATATAATGTGATGAAGTTAATATTTGCAGGGATACTATAGTTAGCGCCCCCGGTTATGTAATTAAATACGCAACGAGTAATAAGTCTCTGGCCAGACCACTGAGGAGTTTCAGTCAACGGTCAGCATTTCGTAAACTAAGCACGAATGCCATGAAAAACAAATGCTGACCCGCAAGAGGCTGTGATTTGTTGAGAATGACGAGGGTCAGGCTGTGTGTGTGAATTGGTATCCACTGGGTGCAGACTGTCCAAAATACAGCCTAAATGTAATTTAGTACGTGAATATTATTTTGGAGCCACAATGCGACAGATACGAAGGAAGACACTATGAGCGTGGTTCTGGCGGTGATTGGGCGGAGTTTTTGGTTTGAGTTGCCATGGACGGCCAAGTGAGGACACAAAGCCCTTGACGCTGTCAGGGCAACTTTCACACTATTGCGGATCCGCAAGTCTGCATCAGCAAATAGTGTTCCCCCCCCTCGCCTCCAAAATCGCATAACCATCGGCACTCAATGTCTATTCGCTCCACACCAGACGCTCTTCCAACACGATCTCGCACCTAGCCTCTCGGTCCGACTTCAGCAGACGTGCTCCTGCACCATGACCTCTGCGCTTGCCCCCCCCCGACCTCCGCAGCAGCAGCAGCAGCCTGCCCGTCGTCGCAAGCGCTCGCCAAATTGGGCAGAGTTCTACAGAAACGGCTATCCGACCGACATTATCACAATCGACGACGACACTCCGCCGCCTCCTCAGTCTGAATCTGACTCCGGCTCGTCATCGTACTCGTCTTCTGGCATCTCTCGTGGTTCCGGATCCGCGTCGTCAACGTCGTCGGCTGTGTCGGTGGCGACCTCCATCAGTCACATTCTCATCAACAATAACTCCACCTCGTCCACACCAAGAGAGATTCAGTCGGGCATGCAGCAGCTACACAACCACGGCATGCTACACCCGTCAACTGGTGGAATCTGTGGCATTGGTTCACATTATCATGCTAGGCACCCGCTTGTCACACAGCAAAAAGTGTCGTATTTCGCCAATCCCTCGTATTACGTGCCACAGGAGAATGCAAACATGTTTGACATCGACAGTCGGTTCTTAGACTCGTCGGCTGGCGAGATCAGCGCTAAGCGGCGGAAATACGCTGATTCGAGCAACTCAAAGCCAAAGCCGTCGCTCGAGACCTTGGGCTCTGTCGGTCTGAACTCCGAATCCTCGTTGACAGTAGATCTCAACAAACGGCGGCGATTAGAATATGTCGCGCCAAAGAAACCAGTCGTGAAAGCGAAGGACGTCCATGTCCAAGCAATTGAGGATGTGCGTGGATCAATTATTTTGGTTGTGATTGACCAGAGACCTGTGCTGACTGCCATCATAGCCCTACTTTGCCCGGCACAATCCTAAAGTCGACGATGATGACGGACATTACATTATTATCCCAGATTCCGAACTCACTACAAGATGTTAGTTGTTGCCGGTCGCTATGAGTTATTCTTACAGTACTTTGAGGCTAATGATTACAGACAAAATTACAAAGTTACTTGGCCAGGGCACTTTCGGCAAGGTTGTGGCTGCGTACGACAAGCAAAGTCGAACCCATTGTGCGATCAAGATTATTCGGGCAGTTCAAAAGTACCGGGATGCCAGCAAGATCGAACTGCGGGTACTAGAAACTCTGTCCATGCACGATCAGTATAATGTCAACCGATGCATTCACTTGCGCGACTGCTTCGACTACCGGAATCACATTTGTATTGTGACGGACTTGCTTAGCATATCCGTGTTTGACTTTTTAAAGTCGAATGACTTTGTACCCTTCCCAGCTTCACATATTCAGAGGTTTGCTAAACAGCTGTTAACTAGCGTCAACTGTAAGTTATCTTTTCACCACCTTTGCGGATGTCATTAGCTAACAATTTAGTCCTTCATGAACTGAATTTGATCCATACGGACTTGAAACCTGAAAATATTCTTCTCGTCGACAACAGCTTCGACACATATCCATTCAACAGACGGGGCTGTGAGATACGTAAGGTACTACGAGACACTACGATCCATCTGATAGACTTTGGCAGCGCTACGTTTCAAGATGAGTATCACAGCTCAGTGGTCTCGACGCGGCACTACCGTGCGCCGGAAATCATTCTGGGGATGGGCTGGTCCTTTCCCTGCGACATGTGGTCGATCGGATGTATTCTCGTCGAATTTCTCACCGGCGAAGCACTTTTCCAGACTCACGACAATGTCGAGCATCTGGCGATGATGGAAGTCGTTGTTGGTAAGCCCTTCGACCGGACAATATCCAAAGCAGCTGGAAGGCAGGCACAAAAGTATTTTCTTCGCAACGGTAAGCTAGATTATCCGAACGCGCAAACATCCAAGACAAGCAAGAAATATGTTCGAGCAATGAAGAGTCTAGATGAAATCATTCCAGCAAATGAGAACTTCCACAGACTTTTCTTGGACTTATTAAAACGGATATTCGTGTACGATCCTTCGCAGCGATTGTCCGCCAGAGAAGCACTCGAGCATCCGTGGTTCAGGGAAACTTGTGTAGACGAGGGCTCCAGCAGTCTTGGTGTAATTTAAGCTTTTTTTCATTAAATTGGGTTCAGGATATAAGGATTTATGTATAGGGTCTAATAAGGATTATGGTTGAATTTCGGCACGGGTTTTCTCTCCTCACTTTTCTCTCAATATTTTCGGGCTAGTTTTGGTGTCTAATGTTAATTATATACAAAGTATACAATGCACGGGTAGGTAGTGCACGGGGTTGTGTGTGGTTTTTTTTTTTTGCAATGGATCTATTGGAACGGAATGTTGGCACATGTGTTTTGTCTCAGTTACGCTTTATGTTTCCATTGAGTTCATACGTGTGGGATATGGTTAGGAGCTCATTTACAAAACTTCATTGTTCATCGCACTAGTTATCTGAAGTTCATGTCAATAAATTTCCGTGATGAGATTTGCAGGGATAGCGGCTGGTTTATGATATTTACCAATGAGCAACTTAGTCGCCAACCTTTGCATGAATTAAGCCGGATTTTAGAAAGAGGGCTGCCAGATTGGGTGTTTTAGTCGATTTGTAGAATGGTTTATCAGTGACAGGGATGTATTATAAAGCTCAGCACTGCAGATCGGCACGATAAGCGTTGTTGCGCATTGAGGCATAATGTCCATGACTTCAGATCACTTCGCAGCCGAGAATCAATCAATCAGCATTAGATTTGTATAATAATCCGCTGCAGCACGAATCAGTGAATCTCATGATAGAAATAGCAAGTGGAACACAAACAGGATTCTTGACATCATATTAATTAATGTTACGAATTAAACGCCGGTGTCGGAAATGGCCATGCGCTTCAGCTACTCTGTTAGATAGGATGCAGTCGGCAGAGATCATTTCCTATATTTATTTATATACAAGTTCACATAGAAAAAGAGGGGCGTGAACAAAGCAATAATATCATACTACGAGAAGGTAAAAAGAATCCAGCGCCAAAGCACAGACTAACGCATCAAATACAAATCAAAACGCCGTGTCGCCAAACCTAACAATGCTTAACATATCTCGTAAATCATGGCGGATTAAAATTCTTGAGGATCTTGCGCGAGCGCCTTCTGCATCGCAAGCTGGAACAACTTAATCTTGCCACCTTGCTCCCGCAACCTATCCATCACAAATCCCATTCCCATCCGTGACCGATTGAGATTCTCGCTCATCTTACGCTGACCCCAGGTCTCCATGCGCTCTTTCATAGACCCGAACCCGAACGAGGACAAGAACCATACTGTCGTAAACGCTTTCACAATCGGTTTCTTGTCGACATCAAGGCCGCCTTTGTACGTCGCTGTTTCAACGACGCGCATGATTCTGGTGAAATCGATGTTCTTTGTCTCCGTCCAGATCTCTTGGCTCTTCGGGTCGATGACCGAGGTCTCGAGGACCATGCTCTCGGAGATGTTGATGCCGGAGGATGCGAGTAGCATTTTGCACCATCTCGGAAGCTTGCCTTTCTTAACGATCAGCCTGTCGGTGTGCAGCCGTCCTTGGTCGTCGACGTGGCGGGAGAGTGTATCGACAGACACTACATGCGTGGCGTAAGGACTATTTCATTAGTATTGACTCTATCCAAACGGCACAAAAAAACATACTTGGGATATCGTAGGAAATAGGCAACGCTGAAGGTCTCGAAGTCGTGGTCATGGGTGTATATCGATCTGTAGAACTTGACCATGCTAGCCTTTCGTATTCGAGCCGGAATGCCTGTGGACCTATTCGAGACGAGAATACCAATTGAGTAAAACTGCGCGCAAAACTATATATATTATATAGATTTATAATGTTTCCTCTGTCTTTTCGATGCGTTCAAAGGGACGACAGCACCAAGATGGAAAAGAGAAGAAATACTAAGTGGTTGGACGACGAGAGTTGTATTAAGAGCGGAGCTGAGCTTGTGAGAATTTCGGCGATCTGGCGGGGATGACAGAGGAAACTTTATTTGTATGCATGATGGTCCAGTGACCAATTCCCTCTTTGCCCACTAGCAAAATAATTATTATATAGTTGCAGTCCACATGGACAAAGCTTATTTCTTATTTGTAATAATTATCAACTCTGTTACGCTCTAGTCTCAGCCAAGGCTACCAGTATCACTATCACTACAACTAATAATTAGCCAACAGCGTGGAGTGACATATTGCAAATTAGTAAATTGTGTATAGCTATCTAGTATACTATATACTATATATAATATAGGTCTATAATATTACTTCTGCTCCTCCTTAGGCTTAATCGGCATCCTCCTCTCCTGCTTTCCCCACTCAAGCGGCCGCGGCGTCATAAACTCCTGAACGACCTCGTCCGTGACAGTGGCCCGGTTCTTCTGGAAGTCAGCGATGTACTCCTGCAGCACCTTGATACACTTGAGCTTGAGCTCGCCGGTCAGCAGCTCCCCCTTGATGTACGCGTTCCTGGTTTTCTCAAGCTCCTCATCGTCTTCGAGGAAGAACGAGAGGTATTGGTACGCCACGTCAACGTCCGGGTTGCCGCCGTACTTGCGCTGCTCTTCAAGAGTGTCTCTGCCGCCGGAAAACGCATATTTCTTGATCTTCTTGTCAATCGCCTTTGCCGTGTCGGTCATAAATATCGCGGACGAGTCGACCGACGCTGACATTTTGCTTTGAGAGCCCTAAATCGTTGTCGTAAGCATGTGATTGCAAATAATAAATAGAATACAACACACCTGAAGAGCAGGGAAAAATCGCGAGTGGATAAGAGACGGCTTGGGATACTTGAGCTTAAACGCGACGTCTCTGCACAATCGGAAATATGGGTCCTAATTTGTTAGCCTCAACTAACAGTTAATAAAATCGAAGCATTACCTGATCAATAGCACAAGGAATTAAGGAAGGAATATCCTTTCTGGTGCCAAAAATATGCGGGAATGAATTCGAAAATGCGGCAGTAATCTGGATCGACGCGAAATGGATCTTGCCAATGTTATCGGAATCGTCGAATCCAAACACAGCCTTCGCCGTTCGTGTTGTGACCTGTCGGGAAACGCGGACGACATTCTCGTAGTATGCGCCTCCCATGTACTGCAAGTCTGAGAAAATGAAGGTTTTCTTCGGGTCGAAGCCAACGGCGATGATGTCTTTTACGTTTTGCAAAGTGTATTTCTTGACGGCTTCGATCGTTAACTCAGACCGGAAGAGGAACTTCTCGTCGTCTACTTCATTAGAATGCATTTATCAAATTCGCATCGACCACTAACCTGTCATTTCAATAACCAATGGCACGTCAAAAACATCCTGAAGCCACCTACCCGACACTGTCAGTGACTGGACATCGGGAAACGTGGATAGCCATCAATGGCTACGTACTTGGTGAACATGAATGGCGTCATATGTCCTAGATGCATACTTTCGCTCGAGGCGCCTCGGCCCGTATACAAAAAGAAGGGCTTTCCTTCCTCATATCTTGTCAAAATGCTATCCAGATCTCTTCTTTCGTTAACCTCATCGTATTCTCATATTTTTTGATACCCACCAATTACTGACCTCTCGGAGAAGAACACCCCGCGTCTAAGAAGCCGATGCGGTCTATGTCCGGTGACTCTCTCAAACCGTTCGAGCAGCTCCGGCGTGACCTTCTTCGTGCCAAATGCCTCGATCAACCGGTCGTAGTCGATTTCCTGCGCCTTGCCATCTACGACCGCACCACCGACCTCCCACGGCGTGACAAGCTGCGCATGCTCGCCTTGGTCGCCGGGCGCAGTTGGAGTGTCGGAAATCTTCAATTCGTCTAACGAAGGAGGTTCGGCCATTGCGACGTTGAGTGTGACCGACTTGTGTGGTTCAATCGGGGTGTTGGGGAGAGTTACGAATTTTCTTTTGACTGCTCTGTAAAGACTCGCCCGCGGCTGCGGCCCTGTGAAGAGAACAAAGCCAGATTCAAGTCAAGGGCATGAGTCACCTACCATGTCGCCGACTGTCTCGAGAGTCTATTGGAATTGCTCTTTTTAATGCAATAAGATTATTATAATCAATGCGATATTTTGTTAATGTAATATAGTACATATATTTACAGTTCTAACCAAAATCATTCTTCATGTAATATATAATGCGCCAGTAATCGTACACCCTTATCCAATGATTCCTTCATCACGCGAATCCACTTTGCTCCTCTATTCAGTCACGTTTAATCGGCTTACTCTGCCATGCCTGAGGCTGAAAATCCGCTCCGCCTAAAAAAGTCAGCAATGTTAACGAAGAGAACTTTACGAAAAACACACCTGCACTGTGCTCTTCGACAGCCGGATTGATCGCCCCGTCTTCTCTCTTGCGCTCCGTTCTCTCCTTCTTTGGCGTAAACCAGCTCGCAGGCGCTTGGGGTTTGGCGCTTGACTTCGAACTTGTAGCCCCGGCTGGTCTGGTATCAGTATTCAACATTCCACTCCCCGGCATTCCCTGCGGCGAAACCGACCCTGGTGCGACGGGAGTTTGCTTCAATGGCACGCTTTTCCAGCGCTTCTCCGCGGCCTGGATCTTGGCCTGTATGCCAGCTATCCTCGCTTCATCCTGCATCAATTCCTCGATTGTCGGGGGCACAATGCGGACATGACGAAGCCACTGATTCCATTGCGCTATTCAGTGTTAGCATCCCATTGTATTTAGAATGTCCAAGTGGAGAAAACGGGAGCAGGCGTACGGGGAAGTTTATAGTCGACGTAATCTCGTTTCGCTGTGCGCAGTTCGACCATGCGTCGTTGTCGGCCGGGATTATTGAGATTTCGCCATTCCCAGAATGTATTTCCCTCGAGATCAGTTCCTGCTAAAATTAGTCTTGCACTCGTATTCAATTTTTCTAACTTTCTAAAGCTTGTAGATCAGAAGCGAATTACCGATTAGAAAGCGTTTCCGGAATGGGACTTTTCGGAGCGCCTTCCAGCGGAGATATAACGAGCGGAAGAAGCCCGAGTTGCCAAAGTATATGTATTTCGAGACGGATTTTAGGCCTGTCATTGTGAGCTGTCTGCGAGTGTGAATGGGGGATTCAAATGTAGGATGTGTATTGTTCGACCATTTTTTCAACCGATACCCGTCGTTGGGAGTACGCCTCACCAAACCTTCCGTATTCGGACAGAGTTCACCACGGTATTATTACATTTCACGGAATGAATAATTTGATCGAGACAGGTTTATCCTGTCACTGTTTGAGTCATCTGACCACTGTCATTAAACTACGCATATGCGGACATTTGTCTATGTTACATTTCATTGCGGCATCAATAAACTCAAGGGCAGACCCAGGTAACTTCGGATCAAACAAAATCAAAACAAAAACCTGTACCAAACCAGCCATCCTATTCAGACCGAAAAGCAATATCCATATAACAACCCTTTTTCATATGTTTTCAAGGTCGACTTACAAAATCGAGTTTACAATATCCGACCCGATCGTCGCGCCGGCACCGAATATAGCTGCATTACCGAGCTTTCTACCGAATTTCTTGCCCTGCCTCTCGAACGCACTTTCGTGGTGCTTTTGATCTTGGTTGCTGGACTCAGCCTGTGGCTGGATAGGGGGGTAATACGGCTGTGGAGATGGAGACGGCGCGGCGTACTGCTGTGGGGGTGGTGCCATGTATTGCTGCTGCTGCTGCTGCGGGGGATACAGCTGCCCATACAAAGGCTGCACTGGCGCAGGCGGCGAGAAGGTGCCGACTACGCGGACATAAGAGGAAGGGAAGATGCCTTCTGTGTTTGTGCTCTTATCGCGTCCGCGCCACCAGTCAGGGTTGATTTGCTCGAGGATGATGATCTGCGCGCCGCGGTAGAGCGCCAGGTCGGAGGCATCGGTCGGACGATAGTCGTAGATTGCCTCTGCTACCTGCTGCTGTTCCTGAGGACCTGGAGAGTACCGCGGCGGCGGTAGAATCTGCTGGGCGGGTTGAGGAGTGTGCGACTTTTCGTCGTCACCGCTTTTCACATTCGAGCTGGACATATTCAGATCGAACGGAGCCATTCCTGGCGAGTAGGTCTTTGGGAACAACTTGCAGATGTGGTCGAAGAGTTGAGGAGTGATGACTCCGACTGCTTTGAGGGTGTCAAGTTCCTGGCATGGGTCAGCTATTTAATGCAATTGGTATGTTTCTATGCATCGGACTCACGTTGTGGATGCTTGTGAGCGATCTATTGACGAAAGCGGGGTTCATGTCAGACATGGCGAACACCGACAATATATATAATATATATAATATTATGCGCGGTGAAAGGCAATCAGATGATGACGATAACTGTTGCTGGATGAATTAGGTGCTGAATGCGTGTACGGAGGTGCCGCGCGGCGCACTGTGACTCCATGTGATCCGGTGTGATCTGCTGTGAGCTACCCTAAACACCAACTTTCCCCGCCTGCGGCCACGCTCAACAGCATCTCGAGTGGCACTCACATCCATTCGACGATCATACTATTTACTATTCATCATCGGGGGGTTATGCCTAATTCATCCTTAGAATAGTCGTATACTTTATAGTGCTTGATTAGATATAGAATACAATTGCAATATCGTACTCGGCACAGAATACAGCGACAATGTCTTCCATGCCACAGGATGGCCGGGAACCAGAAGAACAGAGAGAGACGCGAGAGTCGCGCGACCGCGGGTCTTCCGGCCAACGAATAGGTCGATATCAGATCATAAAGACACTGGGAGAAGGCTCGTTTGGCAAAGTGAAATGTATGTGAAGGTGACGATATTAATCCGAACATGCTAACGAAGGCGTAGTGGCATATCATCTGGCGACGCATCAGCGAGTCGCGCTGAAAATCATCAACCGCAAGACTCTGGCGAAATCCGACATGCAGGGCCGCGTGGAGCGCGAGATATCGTATTTGCGTCTCTTGCGCCACCCACATATCATCAAGCTGTACGATGTCATCAAGTCGAAGGACGAAATCATCATGGTGATCGAGTTTGCGGGAAAGGAACTGTTCGATTATATAGTCCAACGGGGCAAGATGCCAGAGGATGAGGCTCGCCGTTTTTTCCAGCAGATCATCTGCGCAGTGGAATACTGCCACCGACATAAGATTGTCCATCGCGATTTGAAACCAGAAAACTTGTTACTGGACGAGAATCTGAATGTCAAGATTGCGGATTTTGGACTGTCGAATATCATGACGGACGGTAACTTTCTGAAGACGAGTTGTGGATCGCCGAATTATGCTGCACCAGAAGTTATCTCGGGCAAGTTATATGCAGGACCGGAGGTCGACGTGTGGAGCTGTGGCGTCATATTGTATGTCATGCTGTGTGGTCGGCTGCCGTTTGACGACGAGTTTATTCCGACACTGTTCAAGAAGATCAATGGCGGAGTTTACACACTGCCGTCGTATTTATCGCCGGGAGCGAAGCATCTGTTGCAACGCATGCTCGTTGTAAACCCTCTAAACCGGATTACGGTGAGGGAGATCATGCAGGACAAGTGGTTTAAAGTTAATCTGCCCGACTATTTACTGCGACCGGAAGACAAAAGTAGCGCGGAGATCGACGACACTGTCGTCGGTGCTCTTGGGCGGACGATGGGATACGATAAAGAGGAGGTCTACGATGCGCTGCAGAACAAGGGAGAGAGCAACGAGATTAGAGATGCGTATGAATTGATGAGGGAAAACAAGCTCATGGAGAAAGGTTGTAGGTTATCTTCGGGTTGTGTTATTGTGGTTGATATATACTAACAAGGCGCAGCGGACGACAAGGACGGATTTTTGTCGTCGAGTCCGTCGTGGACTGACGGGATAAGGTCGAATCAAGGGTCCATGCATAGAAAGGGCAACGAACAAACGCTCACATTCGACAGTCATCACCTGTCATCCGCACTAAACGCAGCCGACCTGTCAACTCCAAACACCACGATTGCAGTCCTACCATCCTCGTTACCGACATACCACCGCGCGAACATGCTGGCGTCGAATCCAGGACTCGCGGCCAATCTCGAGAAACTGACGCAAGCTGCGTCATCGTCGAGCCGAAAGTCAAAGACACGGTGGCATTTTGGTATTCGTAGCCGGTCTTATCCACTTGATGTCATGGGCGAGATTTATCGTGCACTGAAAGGCCTTGGTGCGGAGTGGGCGAAGCCTACGGAAGAGGATCCATGGACAATATTAGTACGATGGAAATACATTCCGCGCGACCATACAGAGGGGGGACCATTGCAGGGTGAGCAAGGAAAGTTGATGAAGATGCAGATTCAACTGTACCAGCTCGAGCAGAACAATTATCTGGTAGATTTTAAGTTTGACGGGTGGTGGAATGACGGGGACGAGCATGAGATGGCGAAGGAGAAGGTGCGGCGGCGGCGGAGTGCGAGCAGCCCTAACGTGAGCCGGAGCAGCAGCGTTGTGACAATGAACAGCGCGAACGTGGACAATATAAACTTTCTGACGAACCTGACGACTATGGAGAAGGTCAAGCCGGAGAATGGCAATAGCGAGCGCGAGGGTGAGAAAGGGCACCAGAATGGGGAGAAGGAAAAGGGTAAGGCAGCTACGGGGGCCCCGAGTAACACGAAGCAGAAGGAGGACGAGACGCTCTCGACATATCCGTTTCTGCACATGGCGACGCGGCTGATTATGGAGTTGGCTGTAAACAGCCAGGCGGCGTGACCCGCTTGGAGAGGGAGACATATTACAGTTGATATAGGAATGGGCAGTGTTTTATGACTAGGGGATATGTCTGTTTTGCTATGATGTAGAAGTAATAGATACGATGTTATGACGGTGAGATTTAGAGTGACTATGACTATCGCTGACTTGATCTTCGGGAGCGACGATGCAGAGTCGATATGGGCGTCGTTCGGTAGACGCCGTTGCTTTCGAATCACTGAGATCGAGCGGGCCGATCAGACAGTAATTCATCATTTGACGCAGGGACGATGTTATGTACAATTGCGTAGTGCGCAGGCTCGAGGCCATTACACACAACTCGATCGATCGGCCAATCGGCAAGCGGACGGCGGCCCATCGCATGGCTCAATTGAATAATCACACTGGCAATTAATTATTAAGAGTGTCCCCATAGGGCAGTCTGTTGATCCAGTCATGTGGCCTGTGCTGACTGATAATGCTGGCCCGTGGCTCACGTTTGGTAATCAGGCTACAGGGCCTGTGAGGGTCACACCAGAATGCCGATAAGGTTTTGGCGATCATCGTTGCCGCGGTGACTATGACGTTCTCAGGCAGGGTAACCTCGTGCGGCTCCGGCTGACAGATGACATCATCCGGGGCGGTTGGCCGCCGTGACTCCGACAGTGATCTTCCAACCCGTCCCATATATTTCTCGCTGCCGCCCACCGTGCACACAGTTAGTTTTCTGCCAGTGAGCATATTACCACATCTCCTGACAAACTGTATCTGCTACTATATTCTATCTAAAACAATCACAACAACAGCAATGGGCGCCCTATTCATCTCCAACGTCGTCCTCCGAAGTTTGCTTTTCGCCTTCTTGGCCATCACCCTCGGCCTCACCGGCTCCCTCATCGCCGGCCAGATCTTCGGAACTCCCCAAGTGAACTTCATGATGTTCGCTTCCGTATTCGGCCTCCTTTTTGGTGCGTTTTATGGTTTCATCGGTCTGTTCCTGACCGGCATCGCCTTCCCGTTTGCCATCGCCGTGGTTGACTTCCTCGTCGCTGTGTTCGCCTTCGCCGGTGCAACTGCTCTTGCTGTCCAAATCCGAGTCCACTCATGTACTAATCACAGTTACCTGGACGCCAACAGGGTCGCGCAGGGCAGCACCTCCAGATGCCGCAAAGCTCAGGTGAGTCCGCGTCACATCTCGCTCTGAAGTTCCAGCGCCACTAACACAAGTTTAGGCCGATACGGTCTTCATGTATTTTGCCTTCGTTGTCGCCCTCATCTCACTTGTCCTCTCAATCTCGACTGGTATCCGTGCTGGCTGGGGAACCATTCCAAGCAGGCGCGCCGCCGCTGCTGGCCCTGCGCCTGCCGCGACCACTACCCGCCCTACCATGACTCAGGTTTAGTTGGTTCGCCAGAAATTGAAACTTGACTTAGTATATCCATTGATCATATGATCAGTCTTAATCTGGAGTTTGATTTTTTATTGTGTATATCTATGCTACTATTCTACAATGTGCTAGTAATGGGTTTTCGGTTTAATTCATGTCGTGGGCAGGTACTCGCTTTATTAGGTAATCCATAGCAATAACTCCATATCATAAATACAATGCAATGTAATAAAATAAAGTACGTGTTTATGATGAAATCCTAGCTTACTAAAATCCTATTGTATCCGTACCGATTCGCAGCCCATCCTTCCAGGCGAAACATTATTCCCTCGACAACTGGTATCCGGCTGCCAATCCACCACGGCAGATTTCGTCGTGCCATGGCTCGGGCAAACGACAAGTGGTTGGCCGAGCACCACGAATTTGCGGTGCTGGATGACGCCGCCCAGTATCCAAATCCCGTTCCTATCGCAAGCGCGACAGACAGAACGAGTGCGAAAAAGAACGACAGCAGTATTGTGACTTTGACAGCGACGTCGTCCTGCGCGTAGCTCTCTAGTATATACTTTGGCACGATGTACGCAATGTATCGCAAAAACGGTAGGCGGTGCGCGACAATTTTGTACACCTTCATTACACCTTCGTCAGGATTTCCTGCAGTGCTCTCCATCTGAACAGTCTGATTGTCGGCCTGCAGTGAAACCTTTGAGTCTGTTTCCGCATCCCTTATACCCGTATCTACCTGATCGTCCGTTGATATTTTTCGTGGTTGTGTCTCTGAATCAGCAATGTCTGTCCCCACGTCGCTCTGGAGCAACTTCTCTATTAGCAACTGCTGCTTGGCCAACGCAGCTACTAACACTTCAGCCGCTGACATCTTATGCCAAATCTCACCCCCGGCCTCTTTCCAGATCTTCTTTAACGCAGCCGCCATATTTACCATCTCGTCCGGTGTCAGCCACCCCATATTCTCCCACCCGATCTCGTCTCGCAACTGGTCCAATTTTTCGCGCAAATCCACATGCTCCGTGTCATCAAACGTTTCAAACAACGTCTGTCCTGATCCATCCGAGTCCGACGACCCCGCCAGTTCCTCTGACAGACTCCGCACCGGTTCCGGATCCGAGTACCGTCGTGCAATTTCCCGTGTAGTCCCTATTTGCTCCTCTTGTGCGTGCAAAAATTCTATCTCCTGCTCGAGTACCTCATTCTGCTCAACCAACGCGCTTAATCTCCCCTCAAGCACTCCGTTGGCCTGGGACATCTCATATAACTCCGCATTTAACCCACGTACTTGCTCCTTCACGCTCCCCAGTTCCTGCACAACACTGACCTTTTGCGCCGCCAATTCTCGATTACTATCGTCTCGACTCCTGACCGCGGTCTGGAGCGCCTGAACCTGGGCCTTTGTCTCCTCATGCGCTTTCTTCTCCGTCAAGAATCGTTGCCGCCAACGTTCGGCATTGGTCCCGCGTTGATGGATGTCGTGCTCCAGGTCCTCGATTTGTTTGACCAGGTCGCTGTTTTGCAGCGAGAGCGTCTCTGTCTCCCGATGTTGGCTTGCGAGACTCCTGTTCAGGAGTTGCAGCTCTGCCTCCAGCCTAGCAATGTCTTCTTCTCGTGCTTCGAGAGACATAGTTTGCTGTACAATTGCTCAGTGAACACTCGTTTATATGCGACGCGCGACAGTGGAGTCGCTGCCTGGACGTCTAAACGCATGGAAACGCGATCAAAAACATCGATACCCCTTTCGCAGCACCCGTGCAAACGTGTTGCGGGACTCACTGCTATTATTGTCTGTTGCCCGGCCAACGTTGAATTCCTAACCCAGATCTTATGTCAACAACACGTCACGCAAAGGCCCGCCCCGGCTTGAGCGAATGCGGCAACGCCACCAAAATTAGAACTTGGCACGACGATCTGTTGACCGAAACGCTCGGTTATATTTATTTTATATTGTTAATTTGATACCTGCGCCGTGTGCTCGAGCGTTCGAGATTGGGTGGCATATTATATTTACGACTCGCCTTTTATTACGAGTTATCAATTTCTTTTCCTGTCTTGGGTCGATTCAGGACGCAGCATGTGTGTGATAGTGCCATAGCACGCTTTAGACTGTGGCATCACGATTGAAGTTACTGACCTGTGGATGGGAATGCCTGCGTCCCTGACTGAGGATGCACCGCTTGCGGGGCGGTATGAGTCTAGTACGGCTATCCGGACCGGACAGAATGGAAAAGTGTTAGCTACTATTTCGACAAATATTACAAACATGAATACAACACGGTCGAGATTGGCTGGTACTAAAAAAGTACAAAACATATTTCCAGAGCAGCGTGATGATATTGAACAGGAGCGGACACTCAAGGCGTCCAGGATATCAGCTACATTACCTTCTCCGTAAGCGTATACTTACTCACCATTGCGATCTTGGTAACCCACTAACAAATATAGACCTCGAATACGGGAACGATCTTCTCCTCTACAGTTCACGCTCACGGGCAAGGTGCGGTGGTACCAAACCATAATCCCATCGCAGTTGCCGCTCCTGCCGACATCGACAGCCACAATCCCGTTCGCGTCGCCGCCTCCAAAGAATCAGCTAGACACGACATTTTCGGCACTGGATACTATAGACCACAGTTCGTTAACATGCTTCTCCGAGCTTCTGTCACCTAACTGTGGGGGATCGCCGACTCAAGAATACGATGACCTGGAATCCGACCACATCGCGTACAATCTCGCCTTTGTGGACGATTACATCGCGCCGCCACTATCAGACGATGTGTACTACTCTACGGACTGCGACATAGATATCGATCCGGCAACCGATATCCAGTTCCACAACATTAGATGCGACGCGTGCAGAATATCATCTGACCGCGCATTGATGCCGTGCCAATGCTGCCGCTACAGTTTATGCGAGAAATGCTTCGGCCCGTGCTTAGCGAACTTCAAGTTTCCACGAATCCCAAAAGATGGCTCGGGGGCGTCCTCCGGAACGCAACAAGGAGGCAGCCAGTTAAAAGATGTGTGCGAGAGATGTATCCGTTCCTGTGCGGGTCCGCATAAGCGACCTGGCTGTCGCTTGAAGGCACCGAAGCCTGGCACACAGCGGCACAATTCGTCAAGGCAGTGGTCGCATAAACGACAATTGACGCAGCTGTCGATAACCGCCATCAACACAACGAATACGAACAACACCTTGCAACCGTTGAGCGTCAAGATCATAACGTTTTTGTGGCGCGTCACGACTTTTACTATCCACTCTTTCAATCTGCAGCGCTTATTCTGGTCAGAAGCCGACAGATTGCGAATTACAGATTCCGAAGACACAACTCGTCGGCGAATGATCAGGACCGAGAACGAGTCAAGTGGCGCCTTGGTTAAGCACACTCGGCAAGCTCGTAACTGCCTACTTAATTAGTCCAAATTTTTTGGTATATGCATTTTTGCGTTTGGGAATTGGATGTTTTATTAGTGCATTTTGGTGCATATCATGATTTACATGACATTTGAAGAGTACATTGTAAAAAAGCATCAATTATCATAATTTACACAAGAACCTCGAACTCCAAGGTATGCTGTACATGCTGCCTCATATGCAAAAATTTAATCAACGCGATCGCTGCCTCGGGAAATATTAGGTGGTGAGCTCAAAATCATGCCGGACTGTCTGCCTGAAACTGGGGCGCGCATGCCGATCACGCTTTGGGGACGATATGCGACTTCGTCGCTCGGAAATAATGAGCGCGGCATAGCGACCCTGCTAATCGGTCTCGATGCCGTGGTGGTCCCGGCGACCGTGCGTCGTCGGTTCAGAGTAGATGACCAGTCGAACGCTGTTGTTGATCTGTACTCGTCGCCGTGGAGTGTGTCGCTTCTACTCGCAAGACGGGACGCCGGGCGTAATTGCGGCGGCAACTGACTTATTTCAAGCGAATTTCGCATCCGCGACGCGGCGCGGACAGGCAAACGACTAGTGATATCGCTCTCAGTGTCCGGGACCGGGTTCGGATCGGATCGAATCGTGATGGATGGGGTGCTGCGTCCTCGTTGATGCTGATGCGAGTACGGCTGCGACGCACTGCTGTCCTCCTTGAAATATGGGATTTCGTACAAGATCATAGAAAGTTCGGCTAGGGTTCGGTAGAGTGCTTCGACTTTCAACTTCACTGCTCGGTCAGCTGGCAATTTGTTCGCGAGATTCTCGATATTAACCACTGCAGTTTCCAGACATTGGTACACGTCACCCGGCAAGGTCTCGCGCGCATTGGCCAGCGCCATGCGGAGGTGTCCTTGAGTTGCAGACAACATCGACAACGCTGCCGTGCTCGTGCGACCGGAAGAAGACAGCAAATTCAGCGACGTCGTCGATGACGCCATCGTCGACTCGAGTATCGCGGCGTGAGATTTTCGCTCGCGGTCCGACATTTCGAGTTTCATGACCCGACTCCGGAGATCTTCGACTGCTTCCCATATCGACACCTCGTCTTGCGTTTCCTCGTGCAAGCGGGCGTTCGAGTCGGTTACGGTTTCGGTAGAGAAGTTGCGTGGTTTGGTGCGTCCATTTTTCAAGGCGTCGGCCGTGATCGTTCGGTCTTCTTGTTCTGATTCAGGGTCGGAGTCTTCTTGCAAGGCGCCGTGTCTTGTAGACGAGCGGAGCGACCGGGTACTGTTTACGCGAGATAGTGGCTTTTGTTCTGGACTCGACTTTAAATAACTTGACTTTGTCCGCCGCAGCGGCGACGAAGAATGAACCGACAATCTGTCTGAACTGCCGTTCTACAACATTGTTAGACAAGGCTCTAAATATGCAATTGATCTGGAGACATACACTCCGGACAGGACTATTCGATGCACCTCTGGCGTTACGCAATGTCCAGTATGGTGACGATGGAAGACTGTCTTTCAAGACTGCGCTGTCAGAACTCTTGTACCGATGCCGAGCGCGGAGCAATTCAGGGGAGGACGGCAAGTCGTCCATTGCTATGGGTGTCCTTATGAACTGGCTATTGATCAATATTCCGGTACTTAAGTTAAATGCGTAAAATGTATATCAGTGGTAACAGAACACTGGCCATGGCGAATCAAGGAACAAGTTTGGATATGGCATATAAGCCGCCAGATTGTTGACATTGGATTTGGATTTTGGTGTTGTAACCCCTGTTAGCTAAAGACGCCTCACGCGTGATGCTGAATTCTACGCAGGGCTCGCATCTTCGAAGACCCCTGAATAAATCTGACGCTGTTTCGATGCGTTCTCTTCCAAAACGACAGCCCGGGTGCTGATTACAGCTCTACACGCGATGCGGAAGCAACTCAGCAATCGCTAGTCAGCTTGTGTATATTAGAGGACTGTATTAGGATGATGGAGAATATCGAAGCGCAAGATGGCACGACCTCGGAGAGATCAATTTCACCTCTAGACCTCAGTGGAATCGGCAATGCTCTATCGGATGGCCTGATCCGGTCGCCGACGCCGACGCCCGCTGATTTCACTGGTGTCACTGATATGAGCCTGGCGATACCGTTTGCGACATATATGCGGCAATATATCCAGGCCGTTGCGAATTTTAGAGGAGTTGGATGCATTTTGCAAAGAGTGTGGTCTAGTTATACTCGGAGCATGAAGATATGCTGACGATGGTAGGACAGTCAGTTTTTGACGTATGCGCATATCGAGCGCCGGACGCTTAATATTACGATTAATTCACCTAATTATACACTCCTAGAACAAGCGTTAGACAGTCTTCTGAGTATGCCTCTTTTATCACTTCTGCTGAGCTAGGCTTACATATCCAGCAATACTCTACGTTACGCAAGACCATCAAGTATACAGTATCCAGAGTCTTTTGGTCAAAAAATTTCTCGAAGCCTGGAACCGGCTCATGCGCTGTGATCTGCCCATCAGCATGTCGGTCAATGTCCCATGTGGTCTCGCGCTATTGTCGCGCTACCTGTCGCTGCGAGCGCCAGCGTGGGTGGATAGTGACCAATGGCCGGTTATGTTGAAAATAGTGGTATTTTTTTCACTACTTAGTCACGTAGACTTGCCGCTCCGGTGCGGAAACCCTACGAAGAAACTATATATCGATGTGGCGAAGAAAGCTATCGAAGCCATGAGCGATGCCGTATTCGTATGCCCTTTACAACTACGTCTGCGCCGAAGAGAATTAACGGAGTTATAGGTCACTCGAATGCTGGACTACCATGCATCTATATACTTGGTCCTGGATACTCTACTTGATAATTACTTCGAAGTCTCTGACTTGGCTCTCCTTGAGAAGCTGACCAACGTGGCCTACAGAATCGTCTCTAAACCGTTTATAGACAAAATATTCTTGCACAGGCGCAGCTACGCTAGGCTGCCTAAATGCGCAGCAGACGTCGACTTAATCGATTATATAATTAACCGGGCCGTACAAGCCATCATGCGCGACAAGAGTATCCAGGGTGGAGGCGCGGATGAGATGCCGGACTTGATCACAAACGCGTTGCGGCATAGCTCTGATTTGGATACAAAGGGCGTGTATGCGGAGATCCTAGGCCATGATCGACGTGTTGCAGCAGGATTTTTCTGTTTGGGAGCGTTCGTCTGGATGACTACTAATGTTAGACGGTAAGTTTTTGTCGTGACCATGATATTACTTCCACTAAATATTCGCGTCCATTCAGAGTCCCAAACGTAATGTATGAATACGAGAGAGATATCCTGCAATACTACCTGGCTAGACAGCCAGAAGTATATCCAGAATTTTATTTCTGGTCCCTATCGAGCGCTATAAAGATGCACTTTGACACAGACGTGCCGCTCGGTGTGTGTTCTACTACCTTGCAAAGTATCTTAGAAACCATTCCACAATTTTCTGAAGAAGAGTGATTGTTGGACTCGATCTGGACTAATACTGATGTGCTATATTCTGATAGTTCTGTAACTGATAATAAACTGATTGTATCTTTCTTCAGCTTCTTAAATAGTATATAGTACAATACAGATTCATGAAATTATATACAAAATGCAATCCAACTCCAGCAAACTCGCGTAATATACATCACTTTGCAGTAAACTGAGCAACCTGCAACTCAAAATCCTGCCAAATATTCAAAATCTCAAACATATGTCGTTCAGGACAAATATCCAAAGCCCGGGACAGCAGCTCCATTTGTAAGCGCAAGGACTTTATCCGATTCTTGAGCTGCAGCATCATCATTTGCGTTTGAACTGTAGCTTGGAAACCGGGCGACGGACTTAGAGAGGGTGCGTTCGGCGAGACGTACCGGCCAGCTGCAAAAAAAACTTGCCAGAGGAGGTCTTGGTCGAACGCGTTTATTTCATCTGCGTGGGACCATAGCTTGTTCATGCAGTATTCGTACGCGACGCTGAAATCGTCGGCGGCCAGTCCAGCATAGACACACATCCTGATCACTCGGAATTCAATCCCTTGCAAAGCGTCCAACGACGTGTCAAGGCCGATTACTAAGTTCTTTGTGATGTTGATCATCTCGTCCACTTGTAAATATGCTTTCTCGTTGGATTGTAAGAGTTGGGAGATGATTTGCTCAGGATTATTGTTGATCCGAATTTGTAGTGGAGCGAGAGGCACTCCTTGGACTAGTATGAGAGAGTATTTAGACAGCTCGTGCGTTGCTCTGAGAAGAAGTTCTGCTTTTTCTAATTTGTCCGTCTTGAGCATGCTGGGATAAATTAAATGGAGCCTATATTATTAGCCCCCGGCCACAATTGAACATGGTGCGACGGAATACTCACACTTGCGATGCGGTCTTGAGGCTTCCTCGGGTTGCATTACAATTTGAAGCACCATCATAGTGCTCCCGGAAGGAATTCAAAACGTGGGTCTCAATGTCCTCCATCTCTAATGGCGGCTGTATCGGATCGATATAAATCTCGCGAACAAGGCTAATACGCCCAAAATCTAGCAGAGCAGAAAGGAAAGCGTTCTCAATATCTGCATCGGAGAGTTTGGAGAGAACATAGCTCTTGTTCTTCAACCACCGCGAACCACTGCGGAGCGTGCGCCAGTTGCTGTCATCTCGATACGCGTATTCCTTTGAATTTCCTCGGACGACGCTGAGGAGGAATTGTAATTGGGCCTGGTGGGGTGCGAAGAAGCGGAGTTTCGCAAGACTCTGCAGGCTTGTTGGAACGTAAACAGAAATCATGGCGGCAGAAGTTATCAGCTGGTCAAGAAGGTAAAGATTGCTCTGTGTAGCATGATACAATGGACACTCTGGGAACTTGAATGCGGAATTAGCGTCTGCGTAGGAAGCCAATTGGGTCTCAATAAATTGATCCTCGTCGTCGACAGGAATGAAATCGGCCAGATTTAAAACGTAAGTTCCTCGCTTTTGCAAAATGTGCATTGCCTCGAAATATTCAGACCTAGCTTCAGAGCATTGATAGCATGACGCTATGATGGTAGACACATAGTCGATCAACGCACTTGAATCACCATCTGGTCCATTCCAGTTCTTCACGAGCTCTATGATGATCTGGAAATTCGTAGCCGCAGTGATAACTAACCATTCATAAAGGTTGTTCCATGGCTTTATTCTGTCAGCCGAGAGTGTGGCGATGTAGAGCAGATATGGAGTGACGACCATAGCCACGTCGCGATTGATGGTCTTGGCCGTGGTATATTGCAGGAAGTGCTCGATGATGAGCTTAGGATTTGTCGACGTGTATTCTTGTAGATGATACGATTCCTTACCAACGGCATTAGGATAATACACATAGAATAGCTGTAGAGGTCGAAGAACGCCGTCCCGCCATTGCAGGACAGCTTCTGGCAGTGGCTCCGATACATCTGCAGAGACGATGGCATCGATCAACTCGAGAACGCCGAATGAAGAATCAATCGAGTATATTCGTTCAAAGACCCAGGACTCGATAGTCAATTGTGGGTCGCTTGCGTAGAAATCTACGGATGCACTGCCATCAGATAATAATTTGTCTCCGACTGTTGTCGCAGTGTCGTCGTCTAGTAGCCGAATTCCGTCGGGTAGCAGATCTGCCAGCTCTTCCGAGTCATCAGCCTCGTCCAGTCTTGAATTCGCAACGTCGAACACTAGCGGTAAGTAGAAACTCGGTTCTGCCGTCTCGGGCACGAACTTCAACAAAACGTTCAGAGCTTGGCTCGGCGTGGCAGTGGCGTTCCAGGCAGATGATCCGAAGAGTTTGCGGAGTTCGTCAGTCTTTAAGTTCGACGCGAGGTAAGTCGCCAGCAAAATCGATTTAGCCCCGTGCACGGACTGGTCCATTTGTGATGAATTGCTGGTGGTGGGTGAAATGACGGGCTGATAGCAGGTTGGCGCCTAAAAGTGCAAATTGCGATACAATACGCGGAGTGAGCGTGCGGCGCAGGAGGTGACCAGGAAATTACTGCAGACGGCAGCTATCTTTCCGTATTAGTCAATATTTAAGCTCTAAAGGGGTTAGGGCGTATATTTTGGGATGATTTTGGAAATTGTTTGTTGGCAGCGGCGTGGTTTAGAGAAGTGCGGGGCGTGACGGAATACGCTCGTCATATATTTTGATTGTCGCGAGTTCTTCGCTCTCATGTGGTGGCAGATCACTGCGGGGTCGCGTCGACGCGACTCCGCTCAGGCGCCGAGTCTCGTGTCTACATCATTCTGTGGCCGTATATCTTTCTGATCTCGCCACCACTAGGTCGAGTTCGCTCTCCATCTATTATTCGTCAACAGCCAATATGGCCGCGCGTCTCGATGCTCTAGCTGCTCACTTCCGTCCTCCGCCCGTTCGCACCCAGCCGCACCTTCACGAGCTCGATCCAGCGTACTTCCTCCCACGCGCCGCCGCAATTGAGCCTGCTGCCCTCGCAATCGTGCACTGCGACAGGTCAGGTGCGACCGTCCAGCGGGACTACTTCACTGAGGCTGACCGCGCTCGCCGTCTAGCCGCTTACTTCAAGCGCCGCTACAAAGATGGCACCAAGATTGGTATCCTCGCGCCGAACACGCCTATGTTCTTCGAACTGATCTTCGGCATAGCGGGCTCGGGTCGCATCCAGGCTTCCTTCAACTACCGCCTGTCACCGGCTGAGATCAGAGCCGTTGTCGAGCTTTCCGCTGTCGACGTCGTGTTTGTCGACATTGACTGTCTTGACCTCCTCAAGAGAGCACTCGGTGAAGACTTGCCCGAGCTCGAACTCGTCGTCGATCTCGACTCCGAGCGCGAAGAAGACTTGCGCGAGTTCCGCGCCGCTGGCCACAAGAACCAGACGTACGGCGAGCTCATGGCTTCCACAGGCGTCGACAAAACGCCATTTGATCAGCTCCACTTTGAGGATCAACCTGAAAACAATCTCCTTGCTCTTTCATTCACGTCCGGCACGACTGGCAAGCCCAAGGCCGTTGAGTACACTAATCGAGGAATTTACCTTGCCGCGTTGGCAAATCTCGTGGAATCGGAGCTCAACCACGCGGACAAGGGCTGCCGATATCTCTGGACCCTCCCGATGTTCCACGCCGCAGGCTGGACCTACCCCTTCGGCGTCACCGCACTCCGCGGTACTCACGTGTGTTTACGGAAAATGGACTACACCCTCATCTGGCACTACCTGACCAGTGGGCAAGGTATTACGCATTACAACGCGGCGCCGACAGTCAATATCCAGATTTGCGAGCATCCGAATGCCACACGACTCCCAGAGCCAGTGCTGGTTACTGTTGCTGCGTCACCGCCGTCGCCCTCCTTGTTCAAAAGGATGATATCGCTCAATTTGATTCCCGTACACGTGTACGGCTTGACCGAAACTTACGGCCCGATCACGAGATGCTACGTCCTGCCGGAGTGGAGAGCGCATGACGGCGATCTGCAGTTCAAGAAGATGTCCAGGCAGGGGCATGGATTTCTTACTGCTCAGAAGGCGCGGGTGGTCAAGCCCTCCTTGGCCGATAATGGCGAACTTGTTGATGTCGAACGCAACGGCAAGGAGATTGGAGAGATCATAGTGCAGGGAAACACTTGCATGAAAGGATACCACAGAGACGAGCAAGCCACCCGGAAGGTGTTCGCCGGTGGATGGCTGCATACAGGCGATTTGGCCGTCTGGCATCCTGATGGCGCTCTAGAGGTCATGGACCGCAAGAAGGACATCATTATTTCTGGTGGCGAGAACATCTCCAGCGTGGGAGTCGAAAACATGATCTCCGCGCACCCCGATGTTGTCGAAGTCGCGGTTATTGGAATTCCTGACAAGGTATATGGGGAGCGGCCAAAGGCACTGATTATTCTGCGTGCCAGCGGTATGGCTAAGGATCCTGCGATTTTAAAGACCGAGTTGATTGAATTTGCACGTGGAAGATTGGGCGGGTTCGAAGTTCCGCGAGAGATTGAATTTTTGGATGAGCTGCCAAAGACCTCAACCGGCAAGATTAAGAAGAATGAGCTACGGAATGCTGAGAGGGTGAAATTCGAGCATGCGCAGAAGGCTTTGGCCACAACTAGTGGTTAGGCTTGAAGGATATGGGTTTCTTGGTTCCTCGCTTTGTTGTAGTCATAGTCGGACAATGAAGAATGCTGTTGTAATAATCTTAAGTTTCAACAGAGATGTATTGGAGTTTATGGAAATGATTTAGATGGAAATATTAAATTTCTTGTAACGTCTGCGCGCGCTTGAGGTGATTTGATTTCGTGAACGCTGATAAGGGTAGCGAATGATCCAGCAGTAACAAGACTGATTGGAAAGATATCAGGTTAGGGCTAACCTGAGCCGCACGCACTTGCGCGGAAGGTGCGTTGGCGATCCGACCAAAACCACCAGAGCAGCATATGTTAAATGAGTATGTCGCTCCTTAAACGATCTCCCGCAACTTCTGCTGAATACGAAAATGACTCTTAATCGAAAAAAGTACAGGCTCCAGGTGTCTGCTGCACCGTCGTATGATCCGGCAGAGAAGAGGGCTGTCTGTGTGAACACCGATACGCCTGTCGACGTCATCTCTCCGTCATCCGAGGTGAGTATCGTCGTCCGCATTCAGAATTTCTCAGGTATGTCCACTCAGCTTGTGATTTAATGCTGGTAACTGAAAAGCACACAGGCCTGCCGGACGGCTGCCCCAAAACGAACGCATATTTCGGATACAACGAACATGTTCGAGATCTATACTCGATCTCGTTCAATATCAAATTCAAGGAGGACACCTCGTTCGACGACGTTCTCTTTGGCAACGATTTCGACTATCAAATTCGCGACAATCTACCCTATGGCTTTGGACTCGCATATAAGATCTTTAGTTACGCGATTGATCCGAGTGCGACAGGTGACGTATATGCCGACAAGCCGTATTTGTATGGGTACGCTGTAACTAGCATCAATGCTATCACCGTCGCGAAACCCAATGAAGAAATGCAGCCTTTCGTTAATGAAGATATGTCGGCAATTGCGCCTATTAAAGAACAGGATGTAAGCATACCTCCCTCGGCTGCCAAGCGAAGGAAGTTCTTTCTCAAACAGGAGAACCGCAAGAAATTCGTCTTTAAGGCCGGTGAGACATACTTGTTCGACTTTTTTAATCCCTACATTGAAATGGGTCAAGAGTTTGCGCTTAGATTGCCCGGATATACCTTGGGTATTATGAAGTACTGGGATGGCCAACCATTAAGATATGTACTGAAGTCCAAGAGCGAAAAGGTGTACTTCACTCTCCTGTTTGAATTAGTCGAGGATATTACGGCAAGAAATGCCAAAGTTGATAGTTCCAAAGAATCTGACTAGACGAATGTATCAGACGTATATGCAACTTCATTCTAATAAAACTCAATGGCTAATGACAGAACTTTTACGATCCAATTTATACTTTATCGCAAACCATTCTAATCGTACAATTACAACCGCTTTATGATGTCTTCAGTAACTTGCGTCGTGGTCGCGCTGCCGCCAAGGTCAGGAGTGCTGAGCTTTTTCTCGACCATGTGAGCGTCGATAGCAGCATGGATGCGGGCCGCGGGCTTGGCATAGCCCATGAACTCGAGCATGAGAGCTGTAGATCGAATAGTCGCGATAGGGTTAGCAATGTTCCTGGAACTGTTAATCAAGTGTATGCGACAGTTGAACACCAACAGAACACTCACTTTCCCTCTATATCAGGAGCACTCCCGTGGCATGGCTCACCGATAACAAAAGTGTCACCAACGTTTGCGCTTGGAATGACCCCGAGTGAGCCGACGAGGGCCGCAGCACCGTCACTGAGAATATCACCGTATAGATTTGGCGCAACGACGACGTCAAAGATTTCTGGTTCTCGGAACATTCGGTAAACCATAGAGTCCACGATCTGCTCCTGGACCTGGACAGCTTCATACTTGTCCTTGTTGTTCTCGTAGACCTTGCGGACAGTCTCTCGGAAAAGACCGTCAGTCGTGCTCAGGACGTTGGACTTGTGAGTAATAGTGACGATGGGGCCGTTATGGTGGAGTGTGGGAATGGCTGATGCAGCTCGAGAAGCACCGCGCTGGACAGCAAGATCAAATGCGACCTTGCCAATGTTGTACGAGGCCTTCTCAGTAATACGCTTAATAGCCTCCGCGACTTTCGAGCCATCCTCAAGAGTCCAGATCTTCTCCTCCTTGACGTACTACACATTATTAGACAGAGTGATCCTACAGCATCTCGATACCTACCAAATCCTCGGTGTTCTCACGGACGATAACCATGTCAACTGGTCTGTCATCGCCAACTGATTTCACAGGTCGGACATTCGCGTACAAGCCCAACTTCTTGCGCAGGGCGACTATAGGTGACGAGTAGCCAGCAACCTTAGTCGTAGGCGAACTAGCCGAATTAGCAACCTTTATGGCAACTCCATTTGTAGGGTAAAGAAACACACAAACAACATACCTGACAGCACCGAACAATGCACCGTCGCATTCCTCCTGTAGAAGCTTGACGGTCTCCTCTGGCAGAGCAACACCGGTAGCCTTGAAGCACTCAAATCCGGCGATCAAATCTACGAACTGGAACTTCAAACCATCCTCGACTGGCAGTGCCTCAAGGACCTGACGACCAGTCTGCGCCATTATTAGTCACATTCCGCGCCCACTTGACTAGTACAAATTCAGACAACATACAGGGATAACCTCCTTCCCAATACCGTCTCCCGGAATGAGACCAATCTTCAAAGTTTTCAAACCACGCGAGCTCACCGGAGACCTCGCCCTGAAGGCTATTCGTTCCAGAACTGGTCGCGCTGATGGCAGCATTATTATTTGTTATACCAAATACTTCAAAGAGATACTAAGGACAAAATTCTGGTAATGTTCACGACCCGATGTTCCGCATATTGTTATTCGGCTTTTTTACAGTTTAAATTTTAGTTAACAGAAAACCGACGGGACACGAGAGCTTACGGAGCACGTGATCTCAGGTTAGGGTGCGTCTCCGCAACATCGATAGCATCTGCACCTATAGCACGAGAAGGTTAGGGTTATCCAATTTAGCCGTCAGGAATGCACACGACTTTTACTTGCATTTGGCGGCCACCAGACCCCGTGATTTTGAACTTGCGAACAACAGTATAGGGCTTGTTATATCACTCTGATTATCACACATACTTCTCTGCTCGG
Source organism: Lipomyces kockii (assembly GCA_030568215.1). Taxonomy (NCBI): domain Eukaryota; kingdom Fungi; phylum Ascomycota; class Lipomycetes; order Lipomycetales; family Lipomycetaceae; genus Lipomyces; species Lipomyces kockii. The sequence goes on along the minus strand of JAJLTN010000564.1, from coordinate 6,686 downwards.
GGATTCTCAGATGAGTGACCCATATAGGCAACATAAACCAAATTTTCAAAATTCATCTACAAGCTCGGAATGGCGCCAGAGCTTTCCGTTTGAGGTGATTCATTAGAAAGAATGGGTTTAAGTGATGCATCTGTAGATCTATGTTGGTAGGTGAGCTCTGTAGACATAATTACTAGATCACTGGCAACAATTGAATCATGACCAATACATTTATTTCACTCCTGTAACAAAGAATTCTTCCGGCGTGTAGAATTTTATACCAAGATTTTTTGCAAAATCCTTGTCTACAGTCGAATGGTCACCCTTTCTTCCGGCCGCATCGCCTACGAAAAAGAATTGTCTCTGTCTAAGTCGACGTCAATAGGCCCATCGACAAATTCACTCTCGTTTTTCTGTAGGTGCCGCAGATGTCGCTCATGCACTTCCTTAACCAATCGCTACATTTACATGTGGCTTTCGAAATTCGTCCTTGCCAGTAGCAGCGAA
>JAJLTN010000563.1:26655-49137 GCA_030568215.1 Lipomyces kockii | reverse complement strand
CATATTGTGTTATTTAGACAAATTTTTTGCTTCGTGCCCTAGAGCGTGATAAAGTTCATGCTTATATATACGCTAGCGGTACCAAAATTACACGGTAAATAGGAAGGGTTAGGGTCGCTTAAAATTATGACCGCCGGGGTTAGGGCTGTCGCGACTAGTCTTAATGCACCATACCAATTTTGCGCTAGGGTAAGGGTATATTGCAATTTCGCGCTTATTATCTACACTGTGGTATATCGGAAAGATATCAATTTTCAGAGTATCTCCGTTAAATTGGTAGGTATATTTCAAGTGCAATATCACCTTTTTTGATGAGCGCAATTTTAGACGTGTGTGGAGCCTACAGGAATCCTTCTTCTCTCTCTCGAATTGACAGTCCAACCGGCCTGTCCGTGCGGCTCAGCTGCAGTCACCAAGAGTTCCATCAGCTAGCACTTATCAATACTTCCCAGTCTGGATTCAAATCGCCCAGGACAACTGTTGCGCTTCGTTGCTGATTCTGGCAACTAGTATCATTTCAAACTGTCAGCGTTCTCAGTATTCGCATTCTCTGTACCAGTCTGTCATTCTCTGATCATCGGTCCGCGTCCTCTGTCTGAAAACTTTAATTATGAGTGTGATTGGCGATCTTGACAATACTGAATCCGCTGCGCGTGGCCGGCAGGCCCTGCGTCAAGTCGCGGAATTATATATATCCCGCCAACCTGCAAGGATACAAGTCAGATATCCAGTCAGCCTGCAACGTGTAAGAGGACTGTGCGCAAGTCGGTATTAACTACGAAGACCAGAGTAGCTCTTCCCAAGCGTGTCCCCATGGAGCAGTCCGATTTGATGAGTGCTGTGAGACGTCCGCTTTCGCCGGACGCGAAAATAGAAGTTCCGGCAAGTTGGGATGAATATGAACGTGCGCAGGAGCTCCTTGACACTGAGGGAAACAAGTAAGCTTTTTAACAAGATCACCTACACAATTGCCGCTGACGCTCGACCTTAGGTACCCTCGACTATGGTACGACAGCACACGCCAAATTGGCATCGTCGTCGCCGCTCCCACCCCACTGCATGGAGCTATGGTGGGCGAGTTAGTGGGTAGTCTTGCAAATTCTTGTAATGAGATTTTGCAGCGCGAAGGGATCAGTGCAGACATCCGGCGTCGTGTAAAACAAACGACCGATGTTACAAAACATCGTAGAGCCGGTCGCGGGCTCACAATCAGAGAATGGGATGGCGCACTTCGTTACCTGGACAACGATGACGAAGAGATGAATCTTATGGTTGCATTTGAAGTTGGCGTGTCGCAGTCCTATAGAAGTCTGCAAGAAGCTATCTCATGGTCTGTATGCGCACTGCATTGCCGTCTGGGCATTGCGATGTGCCTTAACGAAGGGCCTCGTGGCGCAATGCCAGAGGTTCACTATTATGCGAATGAAGAAGAAGCAACGGCGGCCATCCAGCAGGCCACAGATGAGCTCCGTCTTCAGCTGCGTCAGAGCCCCTTTGGACCGTTGGTGCGAAACGGGGTTACGTGGTTTGGTATACTGGAGAAAGTTGTCATTGAGACTTTCCGTTGCGAGGATGCGAACTGTCCTCCAGGGACAGTGCTTGATCCTACACGGTCCTTTGTAAGTGACCAACTCGGAACCGAGGTTCCAACAGCTAACGTACAACATGCAGGTGGTCATAATGGACGGACAATCCGGTGCAGAGGATATTCCGCCAAACCTCGGGGAGATCGTCCTTGGAGATTGCGTCCCAAGTCATGTGCTCAGTGGCCATGAAATTCTAGCCACCCCCATAGATTTCTTTCAAAAAAGCTGGGTTGAGGCAACAATTCGCTCTGCGATCTTGGAGACCGCCGTCGAGCGTATCGAGAATAAATGCCTTAGCTTAGAGTCCACAGAATGCTGACCGTGACATTTTTGTCGTTTTTAATATCCTTTTCCGTCCATCGCGTTCTCTATCAAACTGGTAATATTAATTTCATTTTCTTGTTGTGCAGGCTTTGATAGAGCTTTGCGATTGATGAGCCACGTTGCAATATATTATGGCCGTGAGATACTTTCGATTCTTGAAAGACTAAATTAAATCATCAAATCTGTTCACTAGCAGCAAGACTTCAACCCTCATTGCTATACCTGACAGTGCCCTGCTCCTGGACGATTCTGCAGCTAGCCCCGTAGATGTTTCGGCGCGATCAGACTCTCAGATATCGCAAATTTTGTGCTCACGTAATGATAAGATTTTTGACGCAGACTTTTGCATCGACGAGCGGCTTCACAAATCTGAAACAGACGTTGGCGTGTGTCTCTGCCGAAGCCTTTGATTACACATTTTCTGTCTCAATTGTATTGCTCATTCCATCTCCATATATTAGAATATACCGTAAAATATGTTTTACGGCACTCGCCGAAGACGCCAAACACTCCGCGAAGAGGATGATGCGGTTGATGACGCGACTGTCATGGCTATTTTAGTCGCAGGGATATTGGGTGCAGCAAGTGTGAGACGGCGCCGGGTCATTTCCAAGAAAACAGTTTATTAACTAAGTCAAGTTGTCGCATCAGCGAGCTGGCCATATAACGCTCCTTCATACTACACTACTACGCCATATGTGCTGGACATCTTTACCTGACCCACGACATTCAACACTTTTGACACTGCACAAACTGAACAGCCCCGAAATTTTGTCTGAATGATATTTATGAACTGCAACCGTTTCTCTGCGATCGTAGTCCCGGATGAACTCTGGGCAAGTTGAGATCGCCTCTCTAGAGCTCTACTTCTACTCGATGGCAATATATCGGATACGGATTGATGCTGCAAATGAGAAGACCATCTCCCTTGAACCGTATTTACAGACAACGTCGGTTCATCGGATTGGCGGTGCAGCTGAGGAGATCGTCTCTCCTGAATCGGATTAACTCTCAAGGTCGGTCGATTGGTTAGGGATTGTCTCCAACGTAGATGAATGCTTTTCACGAAATCCACTTTCATTGTTTAACGTCGCCCAATTGTAGAGAACCCTTGTCATAATATTAACTGACTTGGTAATAGTATGAACGCTGAGCCATTTTCCAGAACTCTTGATATCGTTTGCATCAAGGGATCCTTGGGTCCATATTTCTGATGCATTGTAGAGAGCGTTCCGTTGACAAAGACATCATAACATACGAACATCGAGAGCTTACGATGCGCGCACAATTTTGCAGACACGTGTGCTTCAATACCATTTGCAACAGATTAATATAACACCCGTGGCAGGTGCCGCTGACCGGGATTGACAGCAGTTCATCTAGATTGTTAAGCCATGTTCATCAATTAGTATTTCTGGAGCGTTCGCCGTATACTGTTGAACATCTACTCCAAAGAAGCACATAACGCAACCGTGGAATCCGGTTCGAATCGTGTTGAACGTTCGTGCAATGCTATCTCGTACTAAATCGACAGTATCTACTCTGAACCACTTTAGCGTACGGACCGGCCGGTCCTTCAATGAGCTGTATTGAATGACGTTGCTTTGGTTCAGCTGTATAAGAAATATTATTGTACTCCGTGAATAGTGATGCCTGACTGTCTTTACAAACGTCACAACCCAGACAGATGCGTCATACAAGTCAATCCGAACGAGTCCGTATGAGAACCGATCGTATATCTAAACACAGGTTCGTTAGCTACTGTACACTTTGATCTAATCACTCTGAGTACCGTCGACAGAACCCATCTGGATTAATGTAGTCATCTACTACTTGCGCGTCCTTAAGCGTAAGGTTCGAATAGTTCGGATGCCAGTTATGGGTTAACAGCACCACTGAGCTCGCGGACTTATGCCCTCTGCCTGCACTGCCAGAATCCTGGACAAAGTCCTGCAGACTCCAGATAACCCCGTAGTGGACGACCAGGTGCACACCGCTATAATCTATACCTCCACCGAAACCACTGGTAGTGAAAGCTACAGTGTAATAGCCACGAATCCACTTTTCCAGAACATCAGCTTTTTGGTCTTGGGAAAGGTCGCCGTAGAAGAATCCAATTCTACGACTAGACTCTGAAAATCTTTCGTATAAGTCATTGACTGTTGCTTTCGACATGCAGGAAACCCACGCTCTGTCTGCTGTGGTGGCTGAGTTGAAAACATTGTCTAGAATCACGTCCATCAGGCTTACCAACCGTTTGAAGCCACACGACGGACCTCGTAGGCTATATTGTGGCGAGTCGTGGTCGACGCGCGAATTTGCCTGAGATCCAACTGACCATTCACCCTGTCAGGAGGAATTGTAGCACTCACTTAACGGTACAATCGGAATTGTGAGGTAACATGTCGCAGGGCTTGAAAGCTGGGCCTGAAATCCCAATGAGAAATGATCGTGTGCACTTCATCAATATGACCATTGCTATTAGCGATTGACCATTGTTGCGAGCTTGTAACTCGGAGAGTATTCGTCGGAAATGTCCTCCGTCCATATTCTCAATAGAGACCAACAATATATGAGTGTCGGCAATATCCTCCATTGTCAAATGTGCAGACAATGTGCAATCCTTAGTCCCACAGTCTCGGCGCGATGTACAATGTCATATCGAAGAGCAACGAAAGGTACCACCACCATAGTGATACGACCATCTTTAAATTCGTACAGAGACGTTAGGTAGATAATATCTGATTTCCCCAGATGAATTCCCGGGATTAGAGATTATATTCTGTACTGCGGCTGCTTGTAGCGGCGATCGAAATGTTGAACCGGATCCGCGCGATTCATAAAGTGACTTAAATGTTGCCACGCTGACAGACAATAACTTCGCATCAACTGCTTCTGGGTATATCTTTGTGACATCTCTCACAAGGGTGTTCTTTTCGATAGTACCCTATGGTGAGATTACGGAGGGATAAATAAGTAAGGACATACAATATCGCCGTGTACTTTTATCGCAGTTAGAATAAAACTGGAAACTATTACCTCGTTCACAAATCGAGCTTTGGTGCAATGAAAATTGTATCTACAAAATAATGGTGCCAGATATGTAAATGTAGATTCCAACCCAGCACAAACGACAGAATATTCAAAAACCAAGGTTGGATTTGACATAGACGTGAAATGAAATGAAGCAATAGATCGTAAATGCAGCTCTTTAAAATAATCTCACCGCGACCTTGTAGCTACGACAGACTGGAGAACATGTCGGAATCTTATGCGCCGTAAACTATGCCTTTCTAACTCAACTTCTATTCAGCATTTGGTAAAATATAAGTTATTGTGAATAACTACGCAGACGCCAATACAGATGCACCGAGAGGATCACTGTTAGCATCAACAACCTGGATAGACTCCAGCGACGCCCGATCTGTTTCAAGAGACGTCGTAGCAGAGGAAGGCGCAGATCCGATGTCGTTGTCGTCAACGAGAGAAAGCAAATGCGAAGATGAGGATCCAACACCGTAGGGATTTGGATCGTTATACCTGGAGGATGACGGATTAATGACAACGAGGTCAGATTCTTCTGACGTGCGTGTGCTTGATCCGGCGACTGAAGGGGGAAGTGTAAGGTCAATCTCGTCAGACGCAACCTTTTGGTATTTCTTGAAGATGGGGAAATATCCATCGTTTTCCTTGTAGAGCATAACACAAACAGTGATAATAATCGCCATCCAGTACAAGTTGTACATCAGAACTGATCCGTACGTTGCCGAATTTTGCCAGCCTAGTTATATGTTAGCGAAGTGCTTGAACCATGAATGCACAATGCACATACCAAAAAGGGCATTGAAAATCATCCAGCCACCATCAAAGAGCGGGTTACAGCAGTTGACATGCCAAACACTCTTGCGGATATCATAAGAACCTGGTCCTGAGCCAACTTCCGCGACATCACCGCCTACTAGCTGCGACCACTCATAGTTCTCGAAATACCAAACTCCTCGGGACATGAGGCTAGCGGCAACGAGATATAGGAAGCATGTCCAGAAGATGAGGAAGACTTGGATGCGCATGTGGTTGCCACCTTGGTAGATAAAGTATCCAAGGGCACTACCACACAGTATTCCGGCAACGACAGATAGTGGCACCGACTTAGGTGAGGCGGAAAGAGTTACACCGCCGATGAACACGATCGCTTCGATACTCTCGCGTAACACAGTAACAAAAGGAAGGATAGCCATGGCGTATTTGCTGGAGAAGGAGCCGATGGAGTTCCTGCCGTCGGTCTCGGCCAAAGCGTCTGCGATCTTGTGTCGCCATTTCCCTTTCATCTTGTTGAGGCGGAGCATAGCAAGACCCATGTAAGATATTATGAAACCTGCTATGATGCAGAACACGCCCTCCCATATATCCTCAGACGCTGACCAGACGTCCTTTCCGAGACGGTACCACGCAGCGACACAGATGCCGCCGAGCACGAGGCAAATCGAAAAGCCGAGCAAGGCACCGACCCAGACCTGGCGTACTAGCTTCCGGTAGACGGTCAAGTCCTCATCTACGTTGCCGACACCTTGCTTCAGAAAAGCGAGTAGTACGGAAATAATGATCGAGGCTTCCAGCGTTTCTCGGAAAAGTCTGAGTAATCGTTATTAGCTGCGTGCACACGACCAGGGAATAATGTAGCACCTCACATGAAGAACACGGAAACATCAAAAAGTTCACTGTTCGTCATGATTCCACGAATTCGATCGATCTGCTGCCACCCTATCTAATATCAACGGTTGCCGGAGAGTACGCGATTATACGATGGCAAGAGCTCTGCCGGTGAAGACAGGGGGGACCACGAAAAACCCAACGAATGCGTTAAAGTTACAGCCCCAAAGTTAATTTTCGAGCTAGTTCCATGTGGCGTCTAGAATGCACGCGGATCAATCTGATAAAATATAGCTCACGTTATCAGATGAATGTCGCCGTACCATGACTTTTCTAGTCCTACTCGACTGCCGATTGTAGCATTCAGCTTGACTTTGCGATGCTGCAATGTGGAAACACTGAAATTACTGCGACACTTCTTGGGCAAGCCAGATCTAACGTATAATAACTGGCGTTATGGTTCATTAATTCTTTTCCGGGAATTCCGCAAAACGAGAATAAGAATTAAGAAATGCGGTATACCTGTGCAGCAAGGGCAGTGATAATGGCATTGTAGCTACGTGAATATTCATTTCTGCCGATTTTCTGCACTAAACTCATTTTGCTTGAAGGTTGAGGCAACGGCTGTGACATCAGGGACAGCAAGAATCGTCTACAACAGCGATCTGATTACCTTTGTCGTCTCGAATCGCTAACTTTGCGACTTCCTCATATCGGGAGTCCTTATTTCAGCTCAGGGTTTGGGCATGTTTAGTTCGTTCGTTTCGGAGCAAGAAATCGCAGACACATGTTTTCACGTTGCAGTTACTTGCGCCAGGTTACCAAGGAAAGTTATACATAACTCCCAGGCCACTTATCTCTTTATCGCCCTGTAGGCGATATCGCCAGAGGAAAATTCAAGGGCGATATTTTAGGCGATATTATCGCCAGAGTATCAACTAACGCGATACGATATATGATATTGATGGTGAATATAGGAATATCGTATCGTCTTAGTTGCCACGTGATCCTCATCAGGGTAAGGATTCGGGCTCTAATTAGGCCGAATAGTAAAAGTTTGGTTCTCTAGCACATGTTGCGGCTGAATTAGATCCAAATGATGAACAATACAAGACTCTTTTCTTTCACTCTTACTACATCAGGCACCTATCTACCACGTATCCCCAGAGGCATATTCATCTCTCATCAACATTAGTATCCTCATTGTTTCTGCAGTCATTGACTGCCTTCTGAGACCGACGCCCTTTATTAAACACCCTCTCAACAGCAACTTCTTATGCTGAAATTGCAAGATAATCGCGTGCTGCTAATGGGTTGATCTAGGATTGTTCAGGCTACTCCCAGAGAGCTTTGGCAGGAAGGCTGAAGCAGAATTTTCGGTAGCGTTTGATTGATTACCCTACATTATCTCGCGCCCAGCCCTAATCGCTATATATGTTCGACTTTGAACATCTATGATCTCACGCACGCTGAGAGATTTGTCATGGTTTGGTCGGCGCACTTGTAAGAAGCCATACATACAAAACTTTCAGAGGTTAGGGCTAGCTTGACGCAGGGCGTCAGACAAATCTTATTTAGCCGCTTCCTTGTCTATCCATCTGGGTTCCAAATCAACTATCAGCAGTTAGCAGTTACCACACAGTGCAGAGAACCCAACACTTGTTCTCACGGATCAATTGGCCGTTGCAACTTTGACAAATATTTAACAATTAATTGACAAAAGAGGGTACTTCCTACTACGCAATTAGGCAAGGATGGTCCCTAGGTGACCCCATCGGCTCTGGAGCCTGGTACGTTATCAAGTAAACATCAGGACCCACGCTGACAAGTAACAACTAGGACATTTCCGCGTATTACGAACCCACACTAGACGATGAAGCCACTTTCACTATTCTCGACAAGGCCCTCGAGAGCTCGGTTGCACGTCTGGGACACTGCGCGGAATTTGCAACAACACGATGACGTCATCGGCCGCTGGCTCGCCAAGACCGGCAAGCTGTCTGAGATCTTCTTGTGTACTAAGTTTGGTATCAACTCTCGCCTGAGTGTCTTAAGCGTTCGTGTGCAAAGATTGGGTATCCAGGCGATAGACCCGTTTTATCAACGCCGTATGAGTGGGACTTCCAATTAAATTTACTGTCGGCGCAATTATGGCAGACCTTGTCAAGGAGGGAAAGTCATGTGTCTTGGCCTGTCGGAGTGTCCAAAGGCGGATGCGGATACGGATACATATCTCCCAACTCTGAGTTGGCGGATGAGTTGGCGGATGGTGGATACGAATAGGAAAATTTTCGCGGATATCCGTATCCGCAACAGCCCTGAAAGTAATCGTATAGTAATGGTATTCCTCATTAGGAAGGTATATTTTGAGCATTTGGCGCTGGAGCCGGCATGGTTTAAGGTAAGTGCTCCGTCGGTCTTCCACCCCGGACGTTGGCACACATTTAGAACAACACTGACTGAGTCCTTAAGCTTAGCTTCGTCTCAACTGTGACAAGGTTCCCCACACGATTCTCACATCTCCTCATAACGAGTTGGCAAGGTTTCAAGGTGGTTGCATATCGGTTGCCACACTTCATGAGATATCGCTGGCAGTACTTCACGAGCTACGGCGGCAACAAATTCTCCGGCGTCGTTGCATTCTTTGCAAATCATAATCATGCTCTCGTTCGAGATCGACGAGTAGGACTAGTCCACGCGTCAGCGACCTATCAGATCAGTGGACACAGGTTTAGGATGGCCCCAAGTTTTCTATCGAACGATGAGAATGCTCGTTCGGCCTATGATGAAGCGCTTCATCTTTTGAAGACCAATCCTCCAGAAACCCACTAGATATTCACCTGCCTTATTCTCAGTACTTGAAATTGCGGGCAGAAGCGAATATTCCAGACGATCAAAAGTATTAATTGTCTAGATGCATTGAACTAAATCGAGGGAATTGCTGACGATTGTAGCAGGTATCCCCGACTGTCGTACAATAGTCTAGATCAGATAGCGACTGTGGTGACTAGTCAAAGAGCACTCCATGAATGCGCTGCGGCAATGCTCAGACATAAGGTCATTAAACCTGTCGAGGAATATCTCTCGATTCACAAGCCTGACGAAACAAGCCGAATTGCCAACCTGGGGTCTGCCACCATGAGGAGCACTTATGGCAAGTATTCCAAAGAGATCGAAAGATCCCCATGGTTTATTCATGTATGAGGATGACGATAAAGGACCTCTCCTGCTTGTGGCGATTAAACTCGGCTTTAGTGAGGACTACCCTGGCCTTCGTCGTGACAAGGATATGTTAATCCAAGGTCACAATGCGAAAGTTGTAATATTGGTGTGCTTTAGGGAATCACCTCGGTTTAAAAATCCTAAGACTGCGTATGAGGATATCGACGATGTCAACTTGGAATTAGCAAGAATGAAACAAAACGTGGCTACAGGGCGGCGAAGGAACTTCGAACAAGGTGCGTATTCTCCATTGGAATACCGCAATCACAAGCGGTTCGCGAAATTGGATGAAGCATTCATTGAAGTCTGGCGAGCCCACAGGAAGCACTCTTTCAGCACGGTGAGTAATGTCTTCTTGGTAACTTTATGAAGCCTGTTCTGCTCCCACCCATGTGAATGTAGGTGCTGATTGAAAATGGGCGCCTCAAGGTCAATTGGACTTAAAGTACGCGACTTTTGTCTGAAGCTGCTGCGGACATCCCGGATAGTGATGTCCGCTTAGACTTAGATCGGTATTCGCAGAGCCTTCAGTTTCTTGTCGAAGTGACTGCAGTGCAACGGTTTGAAACCCTTCATTATTTTATGCTAAGTCTTCATGATAGGAGTACGATTGCACTGCGTTGCAATTTCCACAACTAACATTGGGAATGGCAAAGGAATCATATTGAGACCTATTCATCTCTTATTAGCTGTGTTGGGCATATTACGAAGTAGCTTATCTGTCATCCACAGATCTACTATCTCGAGGATGCCCATAGACGTTGGACTTCAGGGGTAGGGTTAAACTTCTGCGCGGTCCAAGCATGTGACGACATTGTGAGGAAGAAGGAATGTCCGTTCTGGAGTCACGAGCAGTTGGTCTTAAGCCTCGATGTCGACCAGCAGCGGCTGCTGCCAATACGCAATCAGAGTTTATATCGGCGCCTGAATTGGAGGAGGATGACGATGCAGATATTGATCCCGCAGCGGTGGATGAGGATACGTTAGTTGAACTCGGGGTTCAGGGTTTTAGGGTTTAGGGTTTCGGACCGACAAGTCCAAAGCATGATCGTGTCCGCGTAAAGTGACCTTGAGAACGAACAAACAAATCGATCTATTTGCGTCACGCTGCACAAGTTCGAAACGGACGCGACGAGGAATTCTGTGACGGCGATTGTCACTAGCCTCTGGAGGAAGGCCGCCAGCATATGCGCACGGAACACTGCGTCGCGGCGTTGTCCCATTTTTAGATCGCTGATGAAGTCAGAGATCCAATCAACTACATCAACTACATATTTTTTGTCTGTGTAGAGTAAGTGTATAATAAGCGAGACTTGAATGTAGTGTATCAACGGACGCCTCAAATGTAGATGGTGTGAGTGTAGCTAACTTCAGTGTATGGGTGACCCACTATGACTGTTTAGGTTTGGGGTTGTTATTCTGAATACACCGCTTGCAAACTCATCTGCGCTCGTCGTGACGTTGTATGTCGTACCCATATTCCCAAGCCCAAGAGTGATTATCTTTACTTCTTTCTGACCACACCCAGCCTGGAAAATGGCGCCAAAGGCGCGTCTCGAAATGATCCGGATCAGGCAGCGGTGTTGAGGATGCAGTGGATGCAGTTGATGAGGATACAGAAGAATCGGGCGACGAAAGTTCGGAGAGTTCGGAGTCATCTGAGAGATCGTCGACAGAGATTGGAACTGGTTCTGGGCAGCTCGCAGCACTCATAATGACAGAAAGGCACCAAGGCACAGCACAGAGAAGAAGGTCGGTAGAATGTTATTATAGTTGGCCTGAAAATAAAGTTAGAAGATGGATATGGAATGATGGTGCCCGTTAAGAGCGAAATGACAATACGGATTAATGGACGCCTGGTACTTGGTTACAGCAAAAATTAAGTGGGGATAGGGTATCTACGAACATTACTAACCATCAATCCTACTGTGGCTTGCCATACCCAGAAACCTTTAAAATCCCAATTTTACCAACTTCTCAGAGCCTTATCTTATCGCGAACAAATACACCGAATACACTAAATCCACGTACACCGGACCTTCAAACGTATGTAGTGGATTAGTCAGAAACGCTCTGGTGTAGATTATTTAGTTTAGTGTAATACAACACTAAGTGTATCAACTCGTGTAAGTCGTGTAGTCGCTTGGGCCGGGTCCCTGGATGAAGTCCTCAGCCTGGTCATCGATATTGTAGCCATAGACACGACATACCATGTTTTCCATGGCATTACCTGGAACCAATGTAGCCGGTGACGATAACCGCAAGATTATTTATTCCGTCACGGCATAGATCAAAGCGGTCGGCACCAACATTGTCACGCTACTCCAGACGGGGGTGTCGGTGGGGTACACCGCCGCACTAACGACGCCGAACGCCAGCGCGATCACAAACACTACAGCGTACCACCAGTTCCGGACTTCGGGGTACTTTGCCATATGCATCGAGATAGGATCCTCAATTCCTCATAACTTGCCAGATTGTGCTGTTGTGGGGTTGCGGATTTGCTGCCAAAATCCTTTTAGCGCTTGTCAAATGATACGACGCTCAGGTAGGAGAATATATGTGAAACAGAGCGTATAAATGGAGAAGACTCGAAACCAGATTACCAATTGATATGTATGGTGGAGAATAGTTCCGGTAATGCTCCAAGTCTATCAGGTTGCCACCAGTCATCGTGATACGCGAAATATTGTACTCCTCACCCACGCTGTCGAAGGCATCGTTCGAATTTATAGCCAGTCCATTTATAGTTCTTCCAATACAAAGCTATCAGGAGGATGCCGCAAGAAACATTCCAAGGTATCGATTCAGCAAAGAGAAAAAAGGCACGACGAGAGTACAATTCAATTTCTTGCTCGTATAGTTACTCGTAAACTTCTGCAACCAATCGTATAGTAGTCGTATTAGACTATACGATTACGAGTTATGATTGCTCGCAAATTGCATCTACCGCTACCGTCCTTGTAGCAAATCACACGCGTTAAAATAACCATTTTGACAACATCAGCGAACACCACGGCCCTTTCCCTCAAGCCGCAGGGGGTCGGTCAAATTTGTTACCAAAGCCACGACAAGTCGCTGGCATGCCGCAATGTCTGCGGCTCTTGCCACACCCAGGGACAGGGTCGCTATCATACATGAAACTTTATATTTTCCAAAACCTGAACTCTCCGTATAGCACGGTCCTCGTCATAGCTTACTAATATGGCATTGAGGAAGCATGTTACGGAACAATGCTCGCGTGCGGGGTGCTGTTCTTCCGCTGAATAATCGTCGTAGTGATTACACAGAATTCTGACTATAATTGACGGAAAGTGTAGTCAGCTTCAAAATATTGAAGCGGGGCTGTGCGTGGCAGATAAATAGTCGTTTCCTTCCTCGGCAGGTAGATAGCAATCATCAATCAATTTACTCATTGATTTCAACAGTGTCAGCAAGTTTTATTATCAGAACTATGTCTCCTAAAGTCATCGTTGTTACCGGAGCCAACAGAGGTTTGTGTCTTGTCATACGACGATTTATTCATTACTAATAATAACCAGGCATCGGTCTTGCGCTCGTGGAACAGTTTAGCAATCGTGGTGACACTGTCATTGCGACCGTGCGGTCCAAGGCGAAAGCAGTCGGCACACCACTTATTACGCTCCCGAACGTATAGCTGGTCGAATTGGATGCTGAGGATCTCGCAACTATTGATCCTGCTGTTGCGGAGATCGAGAAGGTCGCTCCTGATGGCATTGACGAGCTTTGGAATGTACGTACTACTATCTTGAATATAAGCAAAATGAGTTAACGGATATAGAACCTTGCAGTGTACAACCTCGGTCAGAACGCGTCCTCAGTTCGTAAGGTCGTCCCGGATGACATACAGAAAGTGCTCCAAGTCAACGTCATCGCGCCTGCGTATTTCACTTCCAAGCTTCTTCCTCTGCTTGAGAAGCGCACGATCAAGAAGGTCGTGTTCGTGTCGACTGTGGCCGCGTCGTTCGAATTCACTAAGAGTTTCCGCGAAGTCCTGGCTCAATTCGCTGCTCCGTTCGTCTACGGCGCATCTAAGTCCGCACTAAACATGGCCGCTTTGGTAAGCGTTTTCTTGCGATTATCGTCGAGAACATGCTAACGAAATAGTACTTCCACCATCAACTCAACCCGTCCGGCTTCACAATTGTGCCGATTCATCCTGGCGTCGTCCTAACAGGCATGAACCCGAAAGGTGTGATCTCGCCTGAGGAAAGCGCGACGAAGATGATAGATGTCGTCGACAGCGTGTCCGCGAAGGAAGATTTTGTACTTAGAAGTTATGATGGCTCTATTATTGCTTGGTAATTTTGCGTAAGCATGAACATATAGGCAATAGCTACTTTGTAGATTGTGGTGCTACAATATGATAGTTGTCTTCATTGATATTACATTTGTTTGGTACCAGCTAGTCGTACCTGTATTCTCAGTGGAATACAATATAGCTACGCCCTTAAGCACATGCGGGAAGATTGGAGGTCATGTCACGTTGCCTGCCGCAGAAATTGTCTCCGAGGTAGCCACCGATTTATGAAATTGCGCATACGTCACCTTTGACAATACTGCGCCTTTAACGACCCCTCATCCTTTGAATTCCATTCTTCTAGCTAACCCTGTAAACGTATTTTACTCCACTGGCTTCGCCATTCTTGAGTTTGTTCAATCCTTCCTCGACGCCCGCTAACCCGCCGGGAATCACCTTGAATGGATGGCCGCAAAAGTCGCCTCGCGCAAGTAACCGTGCCAAGTAGCGATAAAATACATATGCAAATTCCACGTCGGACTTGACGCTGTCCTTGTCAGCTGGCTGCTTTGGCATAGACGGCTTGTATGCACCGTACTGTCCACTGCCAACATAAGTATAGAGAAATTCGACCGAGGATGGTATACCTTCGTCATCGTAACGGTTGGATCCCGCAACGACTGAAACCTGAAACGGACCAGAAGGGGCGGAACCGTGCAACATTTGAGCAAGCGGAACCCACGTCCCCTTTGCACTAATTGCGTCAAGCGCATGCCTGGCTTCGAGACCGGCGAGTGCATCCTTTACAGCCGTTTTCATGGCCTCGACACCCTGCCGATAGTCTATTATCCTGTCACCTCGAGAAAAGTCAAGTAAGCCGTCCACAACGCCGTGACTGGCGCCACAGATTGCAATAATAGGATGGATATTGGACAGTCGTGCTAGCTTTATTGCAAACGTACCGAGTGCGGAAGATGCCCCATACACAACGAGAGGGAGAGCGCCTGCGCTTGCTGGTAGAGGGCTCCAGGGTGGAGGAAGACCCTGTCGACGGAAAAGCGAAATTGCTGCCGTAAGAGTGACAAGTGGAATCGTTGCGGCTTCTGACAATATAAGTGAGTAAGAGTTGCCGACTAAGGAAAGCAATGTCATCCTCACCCTCGAAACTTATGTTATCAGGAATGATAAACGTTGTGTGAGCAGGCGCGACAGCGTACTCGGCGTAAGCACCTCCAGGTGTGAGCATACGATGGAACGCTGCTACGCGATCTCCAACGCGGAACTCGCCAGTCTTCTGAACAAAGGCCCCCAATGAATACACGACTCCCGCGATATCATCCCCGCTGTTGACTGCTATATTTAGTGCGGTGATATGTGACCAGTCTGGTAGGCTCACTTAGCGAACTGGTATGAACCCTGTGAAGGAAATTGACCTACCTTTGACGTTGCTTCCGGCCACAACTACTTTGATAACGATCTCGTCGTCTGCAGGAACCGGAATAGGTACGTTGCGGATTTCAGTCTTAAGCCTCGGCAACGGGTGCACAATGACTTCTTTCATAGTCACTACAGACGTTGTTGTCAATGAAGAATAGTCCAAGTGGTTAGAGATTGACCGCAGTGAACATCAATGAATATATACCCGAAGGTGACATCACACTAGTTCAATTAGAGTTTTGTTCCCAACGTTTTAAATTTTGAGCTCTAAGAGTTCAGGGTTAAAGAGCGGCATGCTGAGTAAAACTCTCCGAACTCTCCGAACGCTCCGAACACATGGTGTCGTCCCGTAGATTTCTCCGAAAAACTTAATGTACTTTCGGGGCAGACACCGCAGGCAGCATATATTGTATGTAGGACGTTAAACAAATTATTGTTTAAGCGCATCACAACTTATACGGACAGCGCAGTCTCACTCGACCTCTGTGCAGAGAATCTGCCACGTCAAAACGAAGCACCTGTTCGTGCCATTGGCCAAGGCGATGTCGACTGTAACAAGGTCTTCGCCGATTACCCGGCTGATCCTCAATCACTCAACTCGTTACAAGTCGGCGGTCACATTGGGTAAGCCATTATTAAAGATTGCGCGTCTATGCTACCGGAAGAGTACTTCCGTAATCAGCATTATTCATCTATTACGCTCTCACTGAACGACAAAGAGTCTACCTGTCTGCAGGTAAAAACGCAAACGTGAAATTGCTGACACGAGCATCGCTCCCAATATAACAACGTTATTCAGTGGGATGGTAGACATAAATTCCTTTGACGTCAATGGGACGCTACGGGCGTCGAAAGCCACCGGCTGATGTAATGCGTTGTACAAGTCATCGACCTTCTGGATGGCACTCAGAGTTAGTGGCTGAAGTATTACAATGGACCCTACAGAGTAAACCATCAAAACATAAACATTGTTACAAACGCTAATTCTTCTCGCGCTTGACTTCAACAACCGCATCACCGAGTGCAACCTCGATCCCTTCGTCCACCAACGCCGCATTCTGCGAGTGCAACACATCCGAATCTGGCAAAACGGCTCTATCCAGCATCGTCTCATTGGCCGGCCAAAATTTGCACAGCAAATAATACGATAACATAGCAGAGCCACAGCCGTAAAAATAACCTAAATCATACAAATGTGAAACACCAGCCGACATTGTGATTGACGAATTCACGGTCGGCATGAATCCCGGCAGGAGGGGGACCCAGCCGATGAAGAACGCGACGAACGCACGCCAGTTCGTGCCGATCTTGTTATAGCGATATATGCCGTCCTTGTTATACAGTTCCCACACATCATACTTCTGCTTGTGCACGAGGTAGAAGTCCGACAGCAAAATACCAGCAATCGGACCCAACCAGACACAATATCCGGCCATGAAGCTGATGAATGAAGGCGCGTTTTGCAGGATATTCCAGGGTGTGAGCGCCCAGGAGCCAAGAACGGCGACGATGAGCTGGCCGCGACGAATGTTGACGTACCGTGGGAACAAGCAGTTCAAATCGTTGGCAGCGGAGACCGAGTTTGCCGCGATGTTAACGCCGATCTGGGAAATCAAGAAGAAGAATGCGCAGAAGAAGGCCGCCGCGCGACCGCCGCGAGAAGTCCAATGGTCAATGAGCAGGAGCGGGTCCCATAAAACCGTCCCGTAAAGGATGTCAGAGCCCGCGGCGACGACGACACCAAAGAATGTGACGAGCGCGCCTGTGGCCGGCAGCACAAACGCAGTGACGAATGCGGCCTTGTCATTGGCTGCGTACCGCGTAAAGTCCGGTACATTGACTGCGAGGGTCGACCAGGACCCGATGTTTGCGTACAACCCGTTTAAGAACGTCCAGGCGAGAGTCGACCCGTGGAGAGTCGTCTTCTGAGTCCAGAGCGAAGTTTGGGAGACGCCGACGGTGTGGATAACCCAACCCATAATCGCGAACCCGACGATCGGCGTCGTAATAGACTTGATCACGAACAGCCACTTTAGCCTGTGCATGGGAATCCAATGTATCGGCAGGACTATGACGAAGTAGATGAAATACGCGGTCATGAACTGTGTGTCGATGTGCGCTGACGCAGGCAGTGTGTTCTTCACGTTGCGGAACGAAGGCCAGATGGCAAATAGAATCGACCGGACGCACTCGCCGCCGGTGTACGCATTTATGCCGTACCAAAAGATACCGACAACCATGCGCATTATGATCATGAGATAACTGAAATAGTAACCAAAAGATGCGCGGGCTTGGACCGAGAAGTTGATATGATAGCGCGAACCTACAACACCATTGAGCACGATGATGATGCCGGTGATGAACTGCGCTATGATTACGCAAATGAGCGAGTCGCGCCACGAGAGACCGACTTCCATCAACGATGCCGCATTACGGAAACCGCTGGGAGAGAAGTTGTCGGAGATCCAGTACATCACGTAGTTGTATGTGTGCCATGTCCGGCGATAGGGAGGCACGGGATCGAGATCTATCTTGTCAACCTAGATCATATGGCGACAGATATCGAGAACGTACCGGCATTGGACCGGCGGATGGCGTCCGCAGATCTGAGTTGGAGACGTTGTTGGACTTGTGACCAGAAACTGGGGTGAGTACCCAGCTCGGCACTCGACTCAGCCAACGAATTCGATTCGGCACCCATGTGGAGAACGGCGAGCAACAAAAAAGTCGAAGACAGGAGACATCGCGTGTGGATATTGGATTTATATGGACGCAATTCATAGCGGGGGTCGAGGACTCATGCGTGCAGCCGACCGGCGTGAGTGAAAAAAAAAATAAAAAACGAGTCGTGATCTCTTCAGAGCATCGGTGGGAAGAGAGATACGCGGAGAGTCAAGGTTGAGTGATTGATAAGAGAAGGTTTGAAAGTTGAACGACTCACCGGCGACGTCGCTCGCACGAGATTCGATGCTCTGTGCCAGATACAGCGTACGAGATTGCAAATCATAATCCAACGACTGAACTACACCGCATTCAATTTGCGACTTTAAAGTGGTGCCCGTTCTGCGGAAGTAGTCTGCGGCAGAAGCAAAGAAGAATCCGTGCAACTGTCATACTTCTTAGCTTCCGGGGGGAAGGTACAATATGCGGGATAAGCACAGACGAGCTTGACTCTTTGTGAGTGCCCCACCCACAATTAATTAGTGTCATCCAGCTATCGATCGGAGAGCGGGAAGCGAAAATCGTATGCCACACATGTAGCTAGTTGCTGTAGCTATTTAGCTTGTTAATAAGTTTGTGGACAGTGTCTTTTTGCTGTCTGAAGTAAAAAAGGAAATGCATAGTCGGCTACTCCTTGCAGACTGCAGAAGGCATTAAAGTTTCTGCAATATCACACTCACATTTGCCGATTTGCAGACAGTCGACAAGCTGCATATAACTCTAAATGGGCATCACAACCACTCGCTAGGACCGAATCCCAATGTGGTAATGATGAAGTAATACATCGATTAATCTATCCACATATTGTGACTAAAATTAGCCTTGACAATTCTCCTTGCAGTTATAAGCTAATCTTATTTTTGATTGAAGCCAGTGTATTATTACAGCTATTACATGCGTTTACTGCCGAAAACAGTGGGGAACATGAACGGGAAAAGTAGATCCGAAGGAAAGGAAGCAAGAAAAACTAAAAAAAGGCAAAGGTAGCCGGGCGGCCGGCCAGGCCCGTAGGCCATGACACCAACACAGTCAGCCCCCTACCAGAGAGAACCATCGACGTTCGGAGCAAGGACGGAAAAGAGATAGATGGTGGCAACTACCCGGGAAAGGGAAACCGGGGAACTTAGCACCCAGCGCGAAAGATGCAGAAGCGAAGGGGAAACAGCTTGGGTGATCACGCCAGAGACCTCAACGCAGATGAACCCTTCGGTCACGATCACGAAGCCAGGGGATCCACGGCGCTGTCCGCTCAGGCTAGGCAGGGGAGGCAGGGAAGGTAGCAGAGCTGGAAGGGACCCAGCAGAACAGCAATGAGGCCAACCGGGGCCAACAAGAAAAAGAAGAAAGAACAAACCGCGACAAAAGTAACGGGAAAACGACCACAAAGAGAGAAAGTCATTCCCACCGGGCCAGAAAATGGCGCGTGGAGAGCACCCGAGAAACAAGCCGCACGCAAAAAGCCCTCAAGGCAGTTATGTTGTTTGTAAGCCAGTGTATTTTACAAGCTATTTACATGGATGCCCTGGCGAAGAAAAACGAGACCAAAATGAAAATGAACAAACAAGTAAATAGGCAAAAAAAAAATGGAAAGAAAAAGAGAAGGAAGCCGAAGGCGACGGCGACGGCACCAGCTGCCTGTCAGCAGGGCCCGGAAGGAAAGAGGTAGAAAAACGGCTAACTTTGAATTAGTTTCAGTTGCGGCCATACCAAGAAGAAAACACAGTTCCCCGTCCGATCAACACCAGTTAAGCTTCTTTGGGCCTACTTAGTACTGCGGTGGGAGACCACGCTGGAATCGTAGGTGCTGCAATTTATTTTTTATTTGTGAAGTTTGCTGTGCTTGTTGATTCATTTGTTTGGCTAAATTTTGTTTACCAAGCATAAGTACAATATTTCGAGCAACATTAGGGAAGCTCCGCAACCATGTTTACGCCGTAAATTTAACCCTTACCCAGATAGTCCCACGCTGTTCGAATTTCGTCGTGTAAATCTACACGATCACCTCAAACCTTAACTCTAATGAATAGAATAAGGAGAAACATTGGAACCCTACCCGCTATTCCTCTTTGGGACTAGCTTAAGTATCCCTCCGTACTATTTTTTGTGGACGGTACCCAGCCACGCCCTTTGTCATATACGCGAGGACGACGCGGTACAACTCGTTAACTACGCGTCAAGAACTAAGAGCCTTTGCGATAATAACTACTAGTGAATTCTACCACACAAACGACACTATCGTTATGGAACAATTGAGAGTTACAGAATCCAATGTCAACGTGTTAGCCATCGGCCGGCATTTTGCAACCGATTGCAAAGCCAGAAGTTACGTGCAGCAATATGCTATATCCAATAACTTCGCAGTGAAAAATGGTTGGGTAAAAACAAGGAAAATACATTTTTACTTATTTGCAAATATTACCAATGAACAGACACACTCATATAGATGGGTGTTGGAGCAATTAAGTAAGCTCAAAGGAATCTAGAACTTACCATTGTCGAGCATATCCATAGAGACCATAGGGGTTCAGGGTTATCTTGCCGTAGATGGACATGTATTTCAAAACACGAGTCGAAGTCGTTTACTGATAGATATCAATTAAGCAAGTGGCTTGTGTTGTGGCCGTTACCGTCTACAAAAAATAGTACGGAGGGATACTTAAGCTAGTCCCAAAGAGGAATAGCGGGTAGGGTTCCAATGTTTCTCCTAGAATAAAAGCAATCTCTATGCCTAATAATTCAACGAAAGCTTGGTCACCGCACCGTATGTCTCTGGCCCTTTCTAGTGACCATGCCCTTCCAAATCCTGTATGTTTACCGCGTCGATATTCATCTACTTACGCTAAGAGTATTTATGGCACTGAACGGTACAATATGCGCAGCTTCAAGCACATCCGTGTCATAGTTAGATAATGCTGTAAAGACCTAATTTAAAGCCAATGTAAGTTATGATGATCCAGTTTTTTAGTCAGAGCCAACAGTCTGTGTGGGGTCCCCATAGGGGACAATGAGCGACGCCACCCCTAAGCGGTACGTGACAACATCAGGGTACCTAGTATCGCATATTGTTTGAAACAATTCCGGACATATGCAGACATATGCTATATTCATGTGGGGATTATTACAGAAAGAAAGAGAATAAAGGGCTAGCAAATAAACATCAATCCGTGAAGTGGACAGTATCCTTGAAACGCTCCACAGCGGTTCCGACCATGGCATGCCGGACAATATGCATATAACTGTCAGCACGAAAAAAATCGACCACAAGATCACCGGCTGGTTCACTGCCAAGCGATGCTGAAGGTATCAATTCAGCCAGTAGTATGTGACCAGCTGACGATGGGACACTATGGCTTTCATTCACGCCTTCACGTACAGAACCTATAACACATGCACATTAGAATTTAATCGGCTAGAGTAAGCGAGACTCACGTATTTATCTTTGGAGAGATTGTCGATTCCACCAGCGTCCTTTCCTATTCGCAGTATCTCAATGAAGGCCTCTTGGATTTCATCGAAGTAGGTGCGTCCTTGAAATTCTAAGGGGCCGAACTCTGAGACACTTGGGGACAGCCAGTGTCGTCGCATCTCTACTACCTGATCATCCACCTGGCACGAGGTTAAAAAGCGACGTTTACGCGGGGCAGAATAGCTGCGCTTCTCGTTGATTGAAATTAGAATAACAACATTGCAATTCATTCCAAAAATCCATTTCTTGGCCTTCTTCAGAAGACTATCATAAGTCTGCGATACGCCAACTTCGACGACAACTTTGAATTCTTTTGAATCTACGGTTTCATAGAAGATCAGACCATCCGGCTCGATGTGAAATCTAGAGCCTCTGTTGGTCACCAAGGTCCTAGGGCTAGTCGTTACGCCCAGCATCTCGTTGGCGAGCAAATGGATATGCTCGCGTTCTATTATGGACTGTGCACGGTTGTATATGCTGTCAAGCATCGCGCGCGACATGTCTTCATGTAACTGCTTGGAGCAGTCACAATAGTGATTTCATGGCGGGTCCAGTCGTAGAATAGTCTTGGATAACTGTACTGAATGTCAGCGATCTGGAAAACGACTCCCACAATTGCAGTGCGTACTCCTCATTTTCTTCGTCTCTTACGAATTCAGCCTTCAGTTTCTCATACGAACTCAAACTAAGCTCGAATTCGTACTCCTTGTCTGGCTCATTTGCTAAAACAAGTTGGCGTATTTCATGAATGCGAACTTCCTCATCACTGGACATAGCTTCTACAGTGGCAGTGGCCTCTCTAATAGACGATTCCA
>JAJLTN010000563.1:3179-21889 GCA_030568215.1 Lipomyces kockii | reverse complement strand
TCATGCGCATGATAACCATCAAATAACTAAAATAGTAGCCAAAGGAGGCACGAGATTGGATCGAGAAGTTGACGTGATATGTCGACCCAACGACACCGTTGAGGACAATGACGCAGCCAACGATGAATTGAGCGATTGTGATGCACACCAGCGAGTCTCTCCATGACAGACCAATTTCCATCAGCGAGGCGGCGTTACGGAAACCAGAGGGAGAAAAGTTGTCGGAAATCCAGTACATGACGAAGTTGTGTGTTCGCCATGTTCGACGATGAGGCGGTACGGGGTCAAGGTCTGAATCGGCACTCGTTAGCATGCGTCCAATAAAACGAAGTAAAACGAAGTAAAACGAAGTAACAATCGGCTTACCAGCATTTGATCGTCGAACAGCGTCGACGGAAGACAACTCAATTCTGCTGTTGATTTTTGACCAGATGCTAGGCCGGGCAAGCTCTGCGGACGAGTCCGACTGAGAATTTTTCTCGGAAGACATTATGTTTGAACGTAGACCGGATACAGGTGGAATAGAGCGTAGAGTGGAGCGGACATGATGAGATTAAATACTCAGCAGGAGCGGCGCTCGAGCCACGTGTGGACTTGGCAGGCGAGTCTTACGAGTGGCTGCTATCAGAGAATCATGATAACTTTCTCGCAGGACCGGACAGAGGGAGAGTAAGGTAAGCCTTGTATCACGCGTACCGAGCCGGTACCGTCGCGTGGGTCAGCGTGAAGGGTGCTAAACTGGTGAGCTGAGTACAGAAAATATC
Organism: Lipomyces kockii; assembly: GCA_030568215.1. Lineage (NCBI taxonomy): Eukaryota > Fungi > Ascomycota > Lipomycetes > Lipomycetales > Lipomycetaceae > Lipomyces > Lipomyces kockii. Next base: position 21,125 of record JAJLTN010000563.1, on the reverse strand, counting down.
GCAGAACTTAGGCAGGCGTGCTCCGTGCACGGTGTCCATAGCTTGAATCGGCTTCGCGGATTGGTCGGGCATACCCTCGAGTTATCGTGTCGGCGCAGTGGACGTTATCCACGGACCGGGTATCACTTTAGTGTTTGCGCGAGCACGATAGCCGGAGAGTGCGCGAACGCTACCACACTTGCTCACGAGCCATATTCGAGTTCGACAATCACTCGTGCCAACTACTCCAGTCCTGAGCTGGCTTCAAGGAGGGTCTCCGACCCTGGCGTGCGGCGTCAATGAAGAGGCAACATCAGAAAGACAAGACAAGCCATGCACGAAATTCTATAGGCTGGCGCCGTGGCGTTCTTCTAACGGCGTTTTGGCGTTTTGGCGTTCTGGCGCTCTTGACGTCCGGCGCCACCGATTGTAGAGCTTTTAGTGGCGTTGTGTGCCAAGGACCAATATTGGAGTGATTCTTCTCTCTGCATTTGCTGCTATAGTGCAGCGTTAAGGAAATAATGGACGCGCACGAAAATGGATTATAGAATATAAGATTGAAGTGATCGCTAGCTTATTGTTACAAGCATTGTAATAAGAAAACGTTTGTTCCAGACTCAAAGTGACAGGTGTAATCAATATCATCGAAAGAGGCAAAAGGGCCAATAATTTTGTGTTTTAGAAAAAAACAAAATTCAAGACGTCACTTTGACAGCACGCTGAAATCGTTTTACAGCAGTTTCAATCATTGCGCACCAGATAATATCCATAAAATCAACGGCGTCAAAGAAATCTATAATGAGATTTCCACTGCTATGCGACAGATTGGGTATCAGTTCAGCCAGTCTCGCAACTCCTAGTAATCGAGGGACACGAGAGCTTCTGTTTATACCCTCCTCTACTAAGACCTGTGGCCCGTTCATATTAGTCTGATTCCAACGATTAGAACAGAGTCAGACTTACGTATTTGCATCTCATGAGATCGTCTCTTCCATCGAAACTGGGTGCCTTTCGCACTACCTCAATGAATGACTCCAAGAGTTCGTCAAACCAGATATGTCCTAGAAACTCTAATGCGCGGAACTTTGGATAACCCAGCAAAGTCTGTCGCATTTGCATAATTTGTGCTTTAATTTCGTCAGTTGTTAAAGAAATGCTCTGGCGTGGTGCAGAATAGCGGTGCTTCTCGTTGAACGCAAGCAAAACAACAATCTCGCATTTCTGCTCGATAATCCACTTCCGGGCCTTCTCCAACAAACTGTCATATGCCTGTGAAACGCCAACTTCTATGACAACTTTGTAGTCCTTGGCACCCCAAGTTTGAAGAAACATGGCTCCGTCTGGCTCCATTTCGTATGTTGAGTTACCGGTATCTACCAAAATCGTGGGACTATGGGTGATCCGCAGTTTCTCATTAGGGCCAAACTGAATCTGTTCATGTTGCATGATTGATGTCGCGCGGTTGTAGATACTGGAAAGAATAGCAGTCGAGGTGTCTTCATGTAAGTCCGTTGGCACTGTCACAATAGTTATTACTTGGCGGGTCCAGTCATATAATAGTCGGGGATAGCTATACACCATTGTCAGTCATTCCGATTTCCACATTCACAACACCAAAGCATACGCATTATCATGCTCATCCTTCACGAATTCAGTCTTCAGTTGAATATACGACTCCTCACTGAGTCTGAACTCATACTCATGGTCAGGCTCGTTCGCCAAAATAATACTACGTACTTGACGAACACGAATTTGCTCGTCAGTATCCATTGCAGCGTCAGTTGCGCGACTGCGCATATTGTTAACCCGTGCAATCTGCGCTCCGTAGCTGTCGTTGCAAGGCGCTTTACCTGACACGGCAGCAGAGGTGGCGGGACGCTGCACGCGATACGTTCCTGTGTAAGATCGGCGGGTCTCGCCGACATACGTGCCATTTGCACTGCCGTGACAGAATGGTCAGTACAGTTTTCAGGTGCTCAGTGTTCAGATGCTTGACTACAGCGGCGGCGATTTCAGGGCAACCGTTTCCAGCACAGCAGACAAAGAGCAGGTCCGATGTTGACTGACGGTTTATAGCTGGGAGTTGCATTATAATTCGGCCGGACCAGCAAGACGTCAACAACCACACCAGAGCACACATCTAAAGTTACTACCCTAGACCACATACTAGTGAAAAATTCTGGATTCATGAATTCCATTTTACCTTAAGCATCTGCACGGCTTGCGTATTAGTTTCGGACACAAGCACGTCGCTGTCACGTGCAAAGTCACTGCTTCCCTTTGGCACATCATCCGGAAGTCACGAAGGTCCTGGCCTGATGCATCGACTGCGCGTTTCTCACCTTGACGAACTCTATTCAAGAACAGTCCTAATTTATGGTTCTCAGGGCTTCGTTGATAATCGTTTAGTTAGGCGTTCTTACTGCTTATGGCGTTGCAGAATCATAGTTTAGAACATTGGCATTCATTTGGACGCAGCAGGTGTAATTATTCCAAACTCTGTGGATAATAACTGCGGGGGACGGGAGAGTCAGTAGTTTCATGTATTGATACGAGACAAAAGAAAAGTAGCGAGCAGTAAAAAACACTAAGCAATATTAATCTGGGTCCCACTCTCGAACCGGCCGACCTACAGCGGTATCGATCATTGCACAATATCAGCTGCCGCATCAGGTGCTATTAACTCGCGGGGTATAAATTCTTCCAGTTACATCTCGCCATATACGCATTCCATTTTGGCACGAAATAACCCATTCGTGTTTGTGCGCGGGCGTCTACACCAGTTGTCTGCTTATCTGTGGCTGTGCGTAGCTCGGACAAGACCGACCACATGTGGCCGTGCAGCATGCGGCGGTGCCAGATAATTATTGAAGGGTAGATAGGATAGTAAGACTTATTATAAATTAGCGCGTTGTTAGCGGAGCCTGAGGACTTTTTAACATTGTCCGATACGCTTGTAGTGCCCCGCCGCCCCACTAGACTCATCTAATAATGGATCCTGCTATCTAGCATGTTTATCAATGATTATGATACTACGTACTGTAGATTCCTGTTTCGATGCCGCCTTTGGAAGAGCTGGTAACGTTTATTTTGCGTCAACCGACATAACAGCCACCTTGACGCCACCGCCCATCTCCGAGAAACGCCGTTCCCCATTTGGTGAAGTTTGAGCAAACAATTTTTTAAGATACGCCTTAGACCCCTCGCTCTTACTTCGCTAATCGTAGCATAGGAGTTCTGTATAATATTGAGTTTATCGGATGCTGGTCATATGATTCAATAATCTACATCTAAACCCGGGTAATGACTATCTAGCTTTTCATGCTATCTTGGCAGCAAATTATTGATCGTATTACATCGTACCTGTCTGTACCTGCTGAATGTTGCTCGTCTCATCGATACTCCACACTCAACTCATACCAGTGTCCACTATTACTATAGTTGGCTATTCTACGTCATGCAGTATCTCACCTCGACCGCATTGATGCGATGTGGTTCTTCTGCATCTCACTGGTTTCTGTTGACGATACCAAAATTCAAATCTATTGTGAAACACGGCTAGCAATCAACACATCATCCATACATATATCTATCTACTTTTTCTCCTCCAAATACTTCTTAATACCCTTGGTCACCAACTCGTGATCCATCTCGTGCGGCAAACCGCTAACAGCAACAACGCCAACCGGATACGCAACCCCCTTCACTCGCAACGGGAACCCACCGCCTGCACCGACATACTCGGTCTGAGGCAACAAAAACTTCTCGTTAAAGTCCTTGCCGCCGGCCAGGCACGACGACCCCATGTAAATACTCGCATGCCCGAACCGCGTGACCGTGTTGACTTTGCGCTGGATCCAGCCGAAGTTGTCCGCATTCGTGCCGTCCTGGCCGCAGTAGAACTGGAGATTGCCGTTGATAGAGACGTGAACGACGACCGCACGCACGCCTGGCGCGTCCGGGGTCTTGGACTTAGGTGATTCGGCGAGAATCGCGAGACCGAGCGCGAGCGCGTCCTCGGCGTTGAACGACGGGAATTCGAGCTCCGCTTCTTGCTGGAGCAGACTAGCCAGCAGCGGCTTCGAGACCGCTGGGTCGGTCGGTGTTTTGTCGAATGGATAAAACACGTCCAAAAATTCAGTCATTGCGATTATCCGATTTGCTGCAATCAGGTTGCAATTTTGAATATTAAAGCAATCGAGGAGTCGATGGAAGTACGTAAATATGGCTCTGTATCAGTGCAGCCGCGCAGCCGCTTTGCGTCCCAACGCTGCCACGCTGCAGGGACAGCTTACTTACCCTCTGCAGAATAATTTTAACACGTAACTCGTTATTACAACCCTAGACTGTCTGAAATTCTGAGCATTTAATTCGACAAATTCGATACGAAACTGTACTTTCTGTTTATGATATTCAACTTCACTCTTTGACTAACTTTAGACATGCAAACCGAAAATCAGTTATGGATATGGCTATAGCAAGAGCATGCACCCGGTCGCGCAGAAATATCCAAGTTAGCGTCAGGCGTCGACATCATCAAAATCCGCTCATAAATCGAAAGCCGGATTGCAGGCCATCCAAAGGGGCGACTATAATGTCGCCGCAAATCCAGACTCCAACTGCGCATCTATTGTTTTTTATTTTTTTTACAGAAGTTGAATCCCCATGAGTTCAATTATGATAGTCAGTACTAGCGGTCCATCCGGAGTCTAATGGGCAGGATGAGCGAGTCAAGCGATTTTAGAGGTTTATCTTAGATGCTACTTGTATTACCAGCAGTGGGACTGGTCCATGTCCTTCTTTAGCTGAGTTGGCTTACAACAATCCCGGATCTTCAACAACTAAGGTTAATTCCGTCCTTTGCGAGCTACGACTTTCGTCCAACCTTACGAGGTAGGGGTTACCCGGCGGTCAAGTGAACATATCAGCAAAGAATCGAAGTTCGAATATTCTTGGTTCGGTCATCAGAATGGGCGGCAGCTTGTGTCCCTACCAGGGCACAAGGAAGACGTCGCTGGCGTACCGAAAGACTGCGCGCGTAGCGGATACAACATGAAGACCGACCTTTGCGTGTTACCGCTTAAGCATTCAGAGTTAAGGTCTTTCATGGCGCGGGGAACACAACTCGCAGATCGATGCGCTAGGAGAGAGACTATATAAACACAGTGAAAGCCGGTATCTTGACTTTGTGCAGGCTTTCACAAAAGCGAACGCGGATAAGCTACCGGAGCGTATGATTATCGTGCGATCTCGCCATGTTAACTACAAGCTATCCAAAGCCAGGATGAACAACGAAGGAGCCGACGGACCAAGTTTCAATTTGACTTGCTCGCACTGCATTGAATATAAAACTGAGTGAGTTCCCTTGAAGCATTAGGCGGCATACGAAATACGTGGTTTCGCATTCCCACAATTGTAATTTTGTATTCTCTGGTGGTGATTAAATAACGCTGTTTGTGGCTGCCCTTTGGAAAGGTATTGGTCAGTTTCTTCAGCAACAAGCGGATAAGGAGCAGTAAGCCAAGTTAGCCAAACAACAGCAGCCCGAACTGATAATGATGAAAACATCGACGGCGACTATCACAGATATGGTCACAGCCCTCGTCAACGAGGCTCTCAAGAGTATACCGGAACCATAAAGTCAAGGAGTCCTGAAATGGAAGGAAGATCACGAACGCTCCTTCTAACCCTCCAAGAGGGACATGCACGTTATTGGTGCCGTGGCCCCAAAGCTGCTAAAGTCAATAAAACGGCAGGAAAATTGCGAAACGAAAAGGTATTATATTTTTAATCGTGCAATTTCTCCTGTTAGACTCTATGCTTAAAGTACTTCAACACTTTATTCGCACTTAGCGTCATGAACTCGACGATATTAGAAATGGATACGCGTATTCACGCAACAAAGTGTTTAATATGACTACCGTTATTATTCCAAATAATATTAGCAAGCTGCTTTTCTAAGTTCAGCCTTGGACCTAAACCCAAAACCCTGAGCAGCTTCGAACCTCTAGAAATAGGTCACGCTGGGGTTTCTTTAACCAGTTTAAAAATTCGTAATTCTATTGCTCGCGTTTATATCTGATGTCTCATCGGACAAAATAGCCCCACCGGGAGTCCGGAACACAGCTCTCTTAAAATCGGCCATTCGAAAAATTGGATTCAGAACTCAAACAGCAATGCTACTTGAACAACATCCCCAGATGCCATTCTTCCTATCCAATTTTTTGAAGCCAAATCTGAGCAAAAACCTATTTCAAAGAATTCAAAGAGGTCATCAACGCAATACCATGTTTAGCCGCGAAAGAATTCTTGATTGCTATGATGAACTTCCGATAAGCTTTTCAGGATTGAGCATTTAATTGGCACTGGGGCATCTCAAAAGTTGTCCCGAGCGCTGTACGCGCCGCATTGACCGTACCTTTAGCGCATGGCTCGCCGCGATTAACTAACTGTCTGCTCTGGCTGCGCACTTATAGTTTCAATGGCCCAGCAAGCTTATCGATAACAAATAGTAGTACACGGCCCTAGTAGTTGAACTAGTTTGTCGGGCCAGCCCCGACTCAAGTTACGGGACTTATCGGCGAGTCATATGTCTTCTATTGCTAGAAAACAATAGAGAACTATCTGCCCGGCCTTGCTATCGCAATATATATGTCACTCTGCTCCGCTGACCCAGCTGTCTCTGTACTCAGCCTGCCACTTCTCAGACGTCACATAAGTCTGGATTATGGCTGAGATCACGGAGAAGCCGAACAACGTAGTTGAGAGACCCGTTACCAATACGATAACAGTCTACAAGGAGACGGATAAGTCAAAAAAGTCGATATGGATTAGAATACTCAGTTTGATATGGGATACGGCGGCGAAGCCCCCGGAGGAAAAAAAGTTCCTGAACAAGATTGATGGTACTATTTTGTATGTGCTCCATATATCGCTTACTCTCAACCATGATGAATCTAACAAGGACTAGGGTCTATATCATGTTGTCATACTTGATTAAGACTCTTGACGCGGGCAACATTCAGACGGCGTTCGTTAGCGGCATGAGGGAGGATGTACGTTAATGCGCAATAACGGTTAGTCGGAGAAGCGACTAATGAAAAGATAGCTGAAACTGTACGGCCAAGAACTCAATCTTTTTACGACATATTACAATATCGGCTTTCTAGTTGCTTCCTATCCAGCAATGCTGATGATGACTTGGTTCCGGCCATCAATCGTAGTTCCCACTATGGAAATTTTGTGGACCTTGTTCGTCATGCTCATCGCTGTCGCAAAGGATGCGAAGACAGTGAGTCGTAACTTTGCGAGTTCTCTTCCAAATTCTAATGCAATTGTAGATTTACGTGCTTCGTTTCTTTGTTGGTGTAGGCGAATCTATTTGCTTCCCAGGGTTTGGCAGAATTATAGGCTCATGGTACAAACCCGAGGAACTCGCGAAGCGCACTTCACTGTTCGACATCTCTGGGGCCTTGGCGAACATGATCTCAGGCTACATTCAGGCGGGTGTCTACAGCTCATTAAATGGACGGGGAGGTTTAGCGGGTTGGCGGTGGCTCTTCATTATCGATGGTGTTGTCTCCCTTCCTGTTGCTTTCTTTGGTTTCTGGGCACTACCGGACTATCCTACTACGACTCGCGCGCGCTGGCTCAACGAGCAGGAACGGGCGCTTGGAGTTGCACGTATGGAAGCAATCGGCCGTCGGGCGCCGCGGAAACTGACAGTCAAGCGCATGATCACAATGTGGTGGCAGTTCAAGCCATGGGCCTACATGTTCCCGTTTATTTTGTCTGGCTTGATCGCCTCAGTCAATTACATGAACTTATGGCTCAAATCTCTAGGTAAGTACACCGTCCAGGAGATAAACACATTACCAACCATCGGTTACGCGATGGGCATGGTTTCTGCATTTCTCCTTGCCATAGTCAACGATGCTTTGCATTGGCGCGTGCCGTGCCTCCTGATCACTCTCCTCTTCTATTTCCTCGGCAATCTTCTACTCGGGATTTGGAATATCAACTTCCACGCTAAATTCTTCGCATATCTTGTCCCCCGGATGGGCCAACCCCTCGGCAGCTTCTTGCTTGTCTGGCAAACCGAACTTTTCCAAGAAGACGCCGAAATGCGCGGTCTACTACCAGGACTCGGCAACGCTATCTTGTTCGCGATGGGTGCTTGGGTGCCACTCCTTATTTATCCCACACCAAAAGCGCCGCGTTTCCCTATCGGATACTGGGTCACTATGGCATTTGCAATCGGTGCTGCGCTGGGTATTGTTTTCGTACATTATTACCATAGATGGGATATCAAGCGACGTGGAATGACGGTAAATAAGTACGGACTGATTATCGACAAGAAGTATCTTGCCTCTGATGAGACGAGCACGAGACGTGACCTTGAGGCTTATGGTATTGTTGAGGAGATGGATGGAGCTGGACCGCAGAAAAGTGCTGCTATCATCAGAGCAAATGAAATCTAGTCTCTGGATGAGGAATTAATTAATATATAGCAGTCACTGACGATATTAGTAATATAGCTAACTATTTATGGAAAAATTAGCCGTATTGATCTTTGGATTATACAGCATCGAAGTCGGGTGACCGCCTGCGTTGTCCAACTTTGGTCCCCTCGACGAAATCTGCGCTCGTCGCAGTTGAAAAAAAAATGCGAGGACTTATTGCAGGCACTCTGCCTTTACCACTGTTGAGCGAGCACGTATTTCCATCGGTTGATAAGACCTAGGATTCCTTCAGTTTTTTATTTGGGCAGTTGGGCCAGTCTGTCATCCGAAGTTGGGATATAATACCTATTATGGCATCTATCAACTATACTGGATCCAGGCCACTATGACATCTATCAATTATACCAGAGACTTTTGCAAATAGTAATGTGCACTGTTGCCGTCACCAACTGCTGCTCCTACTCTTTGAAATCCCATCCCCATGTATAGTCGTAATGCCGTCTCGTTCTTCGGATTCGACGTAAGACACAGTATACCTATATAGTGACCCTCCATTTCATCCATTTTCTGGTCAGCATATTTCTCCGCTGCAGGTAAAAATTCGACTCAGATCTTTCTCCCGCGGTAGTTCTCGTGCACAAAAATTGAGTTTACTACAAAAACCCGCAGATTTTTGTCTTTCCCGATCCAGGCGCCTTCCCGGTGGAGATACGCAAGAGAGAATTGAAAGTTAGAGTAACTGATCACCCTGCAGAATTGATGTCGCGAGTTACGAGGGTTTGTATGAGTATGATGCGATGTGTGAAGTGCTTGGAAAAGATGCTAAGTTCAAGATCCTGTTCCGTTCGACATAATCAATAAGGCAATATTCGATATTTTGCCTCGTATTCTTGCAGAAGACCAAGGCATCGACTTGGTAGGGCGAATGGAGAGTAGTTTCTCTGCGATCCCAGCTGTCGACCCTCTTTGGATGATAAACCAATTTCACTTCCTCAGCAATTCAAGAGGAAACAAACCTTTTAACATTCTGTCGGTTTGCCGGTCCTGGATTTCTGGTGATACGCTACACCTGAGAGTCCATAGGGTTTCAAACAAAATTTCAACTACTAGTTCGAATATTGTGCGAGTGCCAGCCAAGCGCTAAGGCGAGACCAAGCCCTTCCCGCTATCAACATGAAGAACTGGGCATGAATGATGCTTGTTGCGATACTTGCTCCTGTGGACAGTATTATGAGACTGTCTGTCAGTTTTACGGAATATCAAGAAATGTTGTCTTATCGGCATAAACTTTAGTTGAAACCGCAGGATAACAGTAGACCGGTTTCGGCAATGATGTACCGCAGCGTTTATTTAGCAGGGCGGGCACATGACCCCGCCTGAATTTTGAATCGTCTTGCTTCCCATATATTCTCTGCGGGATTAATCGAGAATTACATCTGCATGCTCGACAATTACTTGCATGTAATGGTGGATAAGTTAAGACATTTAGAAGCAAGCACAGACAGGTAGGGAATAGGCTGGCTGGCGCTTTGATCACTCTCGGAAGATCCAGTCGGTTTGGCTGATAGCGATTGCGCTCGATTGGGGCGCTACTTTATTTCCACAGGTAGAGCCGTGCGTGAACTTTGCAAACACGCCTCTTTGTTTCCCCATATCTGCGATAAGGTTGTGCCTATCCGCTCCGAGCCTCCTCCAAACTGCGAAGTTGATAAACGATTATGGGACCGTTCTATAGCGATTCTCAATCTTAATCTCAATCAGATGGATTTGACGGTATTCACTATGATTAAGAAAAACAAGAATTCTTTATCTTTTATGTCTGGAGCGGCTAGTAATTCAGCCTGTGCCAAGGCCTTAGCTTGGGCTAGTCACAGACAGCTATCCTGTCATGCGCTTCACTATGCTTTAAAGTAGTATCGGACCTATTGACTGACGGTGCAGAAGTATCGGGCTGCATGCGGTTCCTCATACATACGCTGCGAATACGGGCTGCCGGCGCTTTCTCCTACTGTTCTGGCTCAATCTCATATCTGAATCCTATGATAAGCGTCTTGGCAGAGTAGTCAATCAGTGTAGCATCTCTATCTGGCCAGCTATCGTGCTTGACATAAATACTCGCTTTGCCTGCACTGGTGCTCGCCCTTGGTGTCCAATCCTTTCGAACCCCTTTTTGTATTGGTCCTTACGATGACTTTGCCTGAGAAGCTCAATAATTGGGTCGGCTACAATCGCGAGCACGAGGCTCTGCGATTCGCAGAGTTAACGTCTATCTCGCCTGAAGATCGGCTGGTTCGCTTTGCAGAGTTTATCGACACTGACGCGGATTTCAAGCCTAACAAGATTGGGCATTTGTTTGGGCAGTTTTGGGATACGTTCAAGAAGCCACCGAAAGAGAGAAAATATGTGCAGAAGCTGGATTTGTGTATCTTGTAAATTGCTCTCATCTATTACGATTGCTATGCGTGTCTAATCAATATGTCAGGATTTACTCTCTCTTGTCATTCCTCGTGAAGACCCTGGACAACTCGAATGTGAGCAACGCATATGTGTCCGGCATGAAAGAAGACCTGCATCTTTATGGCCAGGAGCGTAACTTGTTCACAACTTTTTTCAATATAGGCTCCATCGTAGGCGCCGTTCCGTCTCAGGTGATTTTGAACAGGGTTCGTCCGTCGATTTGGATTCCGTCCTGTGAAGTTTCGTGGTCTATTATGGTGATGGTTATAGCGTCGACAAAAGGCGCCAAATTGGTATGAATTATGTCTTGTTCTTGTAGTTCGGTCAGGTGACTAATAAGAAATGCAAACAGATCTATGGTATGCGGTTTCTTATGGGAATTACAGAATCTGTTGCGTATCCCGGATTTGCATTAGTCTTGGGGTCGTGGTATCGGCCGGACGAGTTGGCCAAGCGTATGACAATCTACGATGGCGCCTGGGCTATTGCGAACATGTTCTCCGGATATATCCAGGCCGGCGTTTACACCTCCATGAACGGCCTTGGTGGCCTTGCTGGATGGCGATGGTTGTTTATTATTGACGGACTGATTGGTCTACCGGTTGCTCTTTTGGGATACTTCGCGATTCCCGACTTTCCTATTAACAGCCGAGCCAAGTGGATGAGCCAGGCGCAGAAGGACTATAGTGTTATTCGAATGCAGGAGGTTGGACGGAAACCACCCCGCAAGCTTACGCTCAGACGTCTGGGCCAGATGATGACGCAATGGAGGCCATATGGCTTCATGTGGCCGTACATGTACGTGCATACCTTCATCGTTGTCATCTATATAACAGAGTAACAGGGACTAACGTACAAACAGTCTCTTCAACCTTTGCGATACGTCTTCATATTGGAATTTATGGCTGAAATCTCTTGGCATTTACTCAGTCCAGCAGATCAATTTGATTCCAACAGGTGGCTACGCGTGCGGTCTTGTTTCCGGATACCTGATCGCAAATATGTCAGATCGCGCGGGCAAGCGATTTCCATTCTTAATGCTTGCCGTGTTTTTCAATTTCCTCGGTAATCTCCTGCTTGCGATCTGGAACATTCCGTTTGGCGTGAAGATGTTTGCGTTTTTTCTTCCTGAAATCGGATACCCTCTCTGGGGTTTGATGCTGACATGGTCAGCCGAAACTTTCCAGGACGACACTGAACTGCGCGGGTTAGTTGTCGCAATGGGCAACACCATGGCAAGTGCCATGGGCGCATGGTTCCCTCTCGTCGCGTTTCCGACACCACAAGCACCCCAGTACAAACTTGGTTATAAGCTCGTGACGGGATTAACCGTGCTAGAAGCGATGGGTATCATATTTTTCTTGATCATGAGCAAGCGGGAGTTGAAGACCCGTGGAAAGAAGTTGAATAAGTTCGGATTGGCTGTGGATATTGAGGATTATAGAGATAATGGCACGGACCAGCTTAGTCTCGAGATGGGCGACGAGGAAGTTGGAAAAGTTGATTATCAGGCGAAGAGTGGTGCCGTTATTACAACGAAGGATGTTACTGTTGCTGAGAAGATTTAATACGTGTGGCCGATTAGAAATTGTCATGAATCCCGAAGTGGCTAGATAAGATATATAGAGACGACCTTTATATATGAAGTTTGCTCTTACCATGTTCTTAGTATGATTGGCGGATAAATAGGATTTGAGCTGGGGCGCTGCATATGATTTGGCTTACAAAACGGTATGGTGCTTTCAGTTTAGTCCTGAAACTGTACCTACTCCCGACAACAAAATTCTATTATGCCAGCACATTCACATATATTCTTTTAAAAATATAAATAGCCTCATTTTTATCTTACTCTAAATCTTTGCACTTACTTTTATTTGAAAACGCTAAGAATTGAGGGACCTTTACCTCGAGCAAAATTGCGGGTACGACGGTCCCTTATATTCACGCAACAAAAGTGTTTAATATGACTACCGTTATTATTCCAAATAATATTAGCAAGCTGCTTTTCTAAGTTCAGTCTTGGACCTAAACCGTGAGCAGCGTGGTACATTTGCTTTTTCGAACCTCTAGAAATAGGTCACGCTGGGATTTCTTCAACCAGTTTAAAAATTCGTAATTTTATTGCTGGCATTTATATCTGATGTCTCATCGGGCAAAATAGCCCCACCGGGAGAACACAGCTCTCTTAGAATTGGCCCTTCGAAAAATTGGATTCAGAACTCAAACAGCAATGCTACTTGAACAACATCCCCAGATGCCATTCTTCCTATCCAATTTTTTGAAGCCAAATCTGAGCAAAAACCTATTTCAAAGAATTCAAGGAGGTCATCAATGCAATACCATGTTTAGCCGCGAAAGAATTCTTGACTGCTATGATGAACTTCCGATAAGGTTTTCAAGATTGAGATCATTTAATTGGCACTTGGGCGTCTCAAAAGTTGACCCGAGCGCAGTACGCGCCGCATTGACCGTTCAGCCTCACCATAGTGCATTTCGTCGCGATTAACTAACTGTCTGCTCTGGCTGCGAAATTATAGTTTCAATGGGCCCAGCAAGCTTGTCGATAACAAATAGTACACGGCCCTAGTAGTTACTAGTTTGTCTGGTCATTCCCGACTCAAGTTACGGGACTGGTCGGCCACGAAGCATCGTGCCAGCAGAAAAAAATATGGCCGAAGTTGCGCGCCATCCGAGGTCCAATGCGAAGCCCACGCTTTCTGCTAAGCGTTACATGCACTAAGCTCTTCTGACCCTGATAGGCTGTAGTGTTGACATATCTCCTGTCTTTGATACGTTAGTCTTAGGCCCCTTCCTTATCGCCTGTCGCCAAGACACCAAGTGCTAGCTTACGTTGATAGTGTATGGAAACCTAATATGGGTCGATTAAATGTAGATAGGCATTTCCGAGTAGCTTAGCTTTCGTGCTCAATATCCTTCACCGAACAGGGAACAAAAAAGAAAGTTTTTGCAAATCGTACTCGAAATAGAGTAGAAGTTTGATATAGCCCAGCGATTCAATATACTGTCCTACTATATCGTCTCTGCTATTCGGTCGCAATCGTGATAGTGCAAAATAGAAGAGCTAAACCAGCCCGGCTGAAACTTTTTGACCCATTTTCCGGTCCATCCTCGTCATTGTGCGGTGCATTTTGCGACTATTGCTGTTCATGCCAACCAGTATCAGCTGAGAGTAACTATGATAGTAGATGTGCATGCATGAACTAGTAACTGAAAGGAACTAGAACTATCGCAGTTTAGTGTGTCCATCTATCCGGGCACATCTATCCAGGCCGTACCCGTGTTCCCTGGCGGCCGGCTTATCGTAGTCTCCGTTGTTGTTGCAGCTGCTACTATTTACTATGCACCGCACTGTATATAAAGTCCGGCATCTGTCTTCCTCTCCGTCTTTTCTGGTGGTCTACGCGTATTCACTTCATTGTTGTGTATAGCATCTGAATAGTTCTACGACTGAACATAGTCAGGATTTGAAGGTATCATATTTGTCGATGGTAGTAACAGTTCAAGTGATCATCATGCTAATTAAAGTTCCTTAGATTCCGAAACGTTCAGTGAAGGCAAAGTTATAAAGTATTACTCTATTAATTGAGAGTCGTTTCAAAGTGATCCATGCTAATTGTTTTAGAGTTTTAGTTGAATACACTACGTCAACCGGAAAGTTTCATCAAACATCTAAGTTTAATTTGAAGCGACATTCGCATCTTCCAAATCAAAAATTGGTAAACGGCTTGAAAGTACGAGCTAACTTTCAAAATGATTATTAAATTGTATCAAATCTTTTTCGTGATGCTTTGTGTTTCACAGGCATCAGCATGGATGGTACACTTTTTTGAGTCAGCTGACTGTAGTGGCACTGCAGTGGCAGCATATGGACAGTGGCCTAGTGCTGGTTGTACGGCCAGCCCGGAGAGTTGGGGTGCAACTGTAAATAGTGTGGCATTTCAAGATGTCACTAATGGCTGTTGGTTCAACACATTTTATGCTGGAAATTGTGACACGTGCACGGCTGAGACCTCAATGCCCTATGAGGGTTGTGCGCAAGTTGATATGGCCGGGCCTTGGTTTTGGTCAGTTAATTTATGTTACGGAGAGAACTTACTTAGCTCAAATGATTGCGCAATATGGACGTATCCGGAGGAGTAGTCAACACGTTATGAAACGTTCTGCGTGGTGGTCGGGGATGCATTTTGTATGCTAGAGGCAAGGCGAGCGTGACAATATCATCAGTGAATGACTTAAAAGTAGTCCATTGTTAGTAGAGGCTAGAGAGTGTGAATGTAAATTTGAGTTCTCCAATTTATAAGAGAGGTTCCGCAACCATTTTTACGTCGTGAATTTACGTTCCATGAAACCCTTGCCCATGACTGGTCCTCTAAATTTCAATTGCGCTGTCCGCACCATTTTTACGCCGTAAATTTACGCCATCGGTGAACTAGTACCAGATACGGTATAGCGCCAACGCGCGAGTTCTGTACACTTGTCGCGCGTCTCTCTTTGCAAATGGCAACGCGTCACTTCCCTGTAAATCTCTTATCGCACAAATTTTATTATGGATCCTTACCGTATTCGACTCTACTTGGCGCACAGGACGTTAATACTTAACGCGATCGCGACCTTCCTTGCTATTTTGGGCATAATGATCGATCTATTCACGCGTCATCGGGCTCTACGTATTCACTTTACAGGCGCGGCCGATTAATGAATAGGATCGACATCCCTTCCATCAGATTCTCTCTCGATAATATGCTCGATGAAGATGTTAAGCTTAAGTTCCGGTTTACGAAGTTGCAGCTGACGATTGTTGCTGAGGAACTTCTTCTTCCGGAATTTATCATTACTAGGTGTCGTCGCAAAGCGCACAAGATAGAGGCCCTGTGCCTCCTGTTGAGGTACTTTAAGCAAATTTTGGGGTTGAATGTGAGGTGACTTCTTTTTATTACAGACGCTTGGCGTATCCGAACAGACTCTATGATTTAGTACGGCTCTTTGGACGAAGTAGATCAGCGATGAGCGAGCTGATTTGGACCACGGCATCACACATATATAATAGATTCAAGCATTTGCTGCATTGGGATGACGTGCGCCTCAACGAAAAACTTCCTTCCAATTTGCGCGGATGCTATCCATCGTAAAGGCGCGGCACTCGACAAATGTTTCGGGTTTATTGACGGTACTGTTCGGCCGATATGTCGGCCGACTTTGCACCAGCGAGAGGTATACAATGGCCACAAGGTTCGTTGCCAGATTATTAGGCAGTGCGACAGGATGCTAAACGATATGACAGCGATCTCACGCCCTGAAGTACCAATCTGTCGTAACTCCAGAGGGGCTCATCATTCATATGGACGGTCCATACTCCGGCCGGCGACATGATGCATATCTCCTTCAGGCCAGTGGTCTCAACGGCATTCTGGAGCAAAAATGCATGACTGCCAACGGCAACGTGTACTGCATTTACGGTGATCCGGCTTATGGCGTGCGTGCTTGCATTATTGGTCCATATAAGGGAGCAGCCTTAACTCCAGAGCAACAAGCGTTCAACACGGCCATGAGTAGCGTACGGCAGTGCGTCGAATGGCAGTTCGGAGCTATACTTACAAAATTCGCTTTCTTGGATTACAAGAAGAATCTCAAAATGGGTCTCCAACCCGTTGGGATTTATTATTTAGTCGGAACATTGTTCCACAACATAATTTCTTGTCTTGATGCGAATCAAACTGCCCGTTACTTTCAGGGTGGCGATCCACTCCACTCATCTGTTCAGATGGATGGAATGGATGGAAATGGAGGTCTGTGCATCCATTTCCATCACAGACCTCCATTTCCATCCATTCCATCTGGCCTGCTGTTACGTAATCCATCCATCCATTTAAAGTAGGCGCGGAATGGATGGATGGATGGATAGAATTCTAGGGTTCGGGTTTTAAAGAGGACACTACTGTCGAACTTGAGGTTAATTGTCTCTATCTTTCTCCCTGTGGGTCTTCTCCTCGTAACATCTTTCCTTGTCTATGTCGAGGGGCGAATATGACTCTAATGTGTACCCTCATTTAACTCTAATCTGCACCTCATTTAACTCTAATGGGTGTTCGCCACATCTCTATCTTAACCTTAGAGGCGTTTACTCTTAACTTTACGGCGTTTACTCTTAACATAACGGCGTTTACTCTAACAGGACCCTTGGGCTGCGGCTGCAGCTTCAGCACGAGTAATTCTTGTGTCTTTGCAAGTCAACACTCCTACTATAAGACAGCAATATGACAGAACATGACAAGTCTAACAGCCAGACGACCGAAAATACGCCTTTAGCTACCTTAGAGGATATTCAGGATGTGGGACCTCTTCCCTTGGAAGGAGTTTCCAGGGTATGTGAGATCAGCGCGGGCTGCTAACACTGATACAGCAAAGAATCTCGTTCAGGGACTATGGGACTCAGAATACCGGCATCTTAATGTCTCTCTATGCGCAGCGTGCCGTTAGATGTCAAACGGCGGAAGGTCTTCAGTACGAAATTCAACAAAAATCGAGAAGAGAGTCGCCAGGCATCCCTGCTTTCTCATTCTTGTCAGGAATCCTTCCTGAGGATCCGGTTTAATGCTACGATAGGATGACGTAGGCAGACGGCGCCCCTGACGCAGAAGACGCCCCCTGACGTCACGACCGCAAGATCTTTTCTCCGTTCCTTTCGTTTTGATTCTTTGGCAGAATGATGTCAATATACGTAATAATTTGTTTGTATGCTTGTTTGATTTGTGCGCCCGGCTTAGGCCGAGGCTAAAAGTCTTTGTTGCAAATTGGACGCCGGAGACGTGTATATAACGACGGGTTAATCCCCACTCTCCGGCATAGTTGATATTCTAAAATATATCGGTATAAGCCTCAAGCTTTCAAGTCCATATAGTATTTCAGGGTTGACCGACTGCCAATCCCTTACAATTCTCAACTGGCGTACACTACAACAGATGAATACGAGGAGTGACAGCGTTAGACCTGGACTCGGACCAGGATGTTGTTGATCCGTTAGCATATC
>JAJLTN010000559.1:35920-165984 GCA_030568215.1 Lipomyces kockii | reverse complement strand
AATTTGGGTGTCCGCGAACTTTAGCCTTTCCCTGTCTGGGCCGTGGGAGTGGGGGCACTACCCTAATAGGGTAATTTACCCCACGGAACTTTAAAGGAACTTTGTGGCAAAATGTCTCTATTCGATCGAATACGAATATTCGATCCAATATTATTCGACCTAAACCTTATTTGTCGAATACGAATATCAAATATTATTCGAATGCCTTTCAAAGAGTCGAATATCGAATACGAATATTGGGAAAACCTGCCGATATTCGTATTCGAAACAGCACTAGTTAATACATTTGATAGAAGCCCATCGCATCAACAACGGTCATTCTAAGTACCTCTCGGCCCCACCTAGCTTCGTGTCAAAATCCGGGGCACAAAAAGGATACGCAAAATTCACGTAAAATGACGTACACCAAACGTTTAAGACTTTCATGATATGAACTTTAAAACCTTGTTGCCGGGCAAAACCAATGTGACAATGAAGACCTAACCCACATCCTCCTGATAGTAGGTGATTAGGTGGTGTCGCAAGAATAGTTGATGCCGCCAGCAGAGGGAGTATTTACACGGAACTTGGAAGCTTCTTTCCGTATCATGTGGATTATGCTGCGGCTTCTTTCCTGTGAACAAGTCGTGGCTAGCAATTGGCTGAAACCGTTAATCTGATACTATCGGCGCAGCTCTTCGAAGTAAGAGATGCAACTAAATTTCCGTGGATAGACTAAATAAACTGCCGCGTAAACTCGAAAAATGCAATGTATTGACAAGGCGACGCCAAAAGTCTCGCCCAAGTAACAGTTATTGATTTAAATGACGACTGCAATATATCAATGGTGATCTGTGACATCACTTGTGGGTCGGTGGCCTTGTAGACGTTGCCTAGCATTAGTAAATCGAGAGGTATCGATCACGGCGGGTTGTCGCAATCGCTCTTCTGACACTGTGATTCTAGCTAAAATGGTATGACCAAGATAATCCGTCCATCCTCGTCATTACGGCGATCATGCACGAAGATGGAGGAAGCGTATTTAGCCATCTTACCAGCTCATGTCTTTTGCAACTGAATTCAACACAATATACGGGATCAAATATCGGGGATATCTTGTGTTGTGAGATACTTCATTTAGCGGGGCGTGGGACCTCAGAATGATCGAAGTTGTCGGACGAGGGACTCTGTATTTTTTCATTGTTCGTAATACGCTTCTTTACTATGGTGACTCGATTAATTTGAAGTAGGAGCTGCTGTTTAATTTCTGATTTGGTATAATATTATCATGATGTTCTGCCAATGCGAACTGTACAGGGAAGCCTGCATTATATGCCCGCGCTGCCTACAGTTACCGTCGACTTTTGAACTGCCCGTCCACAACTGGGCCTGGTACTATGCTCTATGCTCTTGAATGCATAGAAGCAGAATCTATTCGAAAAATTAATTACATGTTCCCATAATAGGGATGACCGGATGAACGCAGACAGCAAACAATATCTATAATCCTCCGCTAACGCCTTGCATGGTTTACTTCTGTCTCTTGTAGATTTTAGCCAGGAACGCGCTAAGCACGTCCTTCTTGAAACCCCGGCTCTCGTCGACGTTATCAATGAGGGTCTTTATACGGCCGACGACGTCCTCTTCATACTTGAAGTAGTCGTTCTCGAGATCCAGCTCCATGTAAACAGCTTTGACCTTGGCCTCACACGCGCTATTCTTTTGACCGTAATTCTCCTGAATAAAAGTGTCAGCGTCTGACAAACGCGACGTGGCGGTAAAAGATACTCACATCCAAGATCTTTCGCTGTTCCGGATTAGCTTTCTTCAGGGCAGTGTTAATCAGCCAGCTGCACTTGTTATCCAAAATGTCGGTTCCGATCTTTCCAATAAAAGCAGGATCGCCGTAGCAATCCAAATAATCATCCTATCGAAATCAGCACTACTCAAGCTTATCCGAAACAAGTATCGGTGCGCACCTGAATCTGGAAATACTCTCCAAGGGGAATAAGGACGTCGTGGGCCTGCTTGAGATCCTCGGGCTTGCTGACGCCAGCCATGTACATGGCGAGCGCGACGGGGAGGTAGAAACTATAGTACGCTGTCTTGTAAATGACAATGAACGAGTGCTTTGCAAGGGAGAATTTCGACAAGTCGACTTCATCCTCCGGCGCGGTGATGAGGTCGAGGAGTTGGCCCAGCTCCGTTTGGAAGGTGACCTGCATTATTCAGAGGATTAGGACAGTTGCATTGACGATGAAAATTGACATATTGGACGTACATCGTGGAAAAGCTCGACGAGATCAATATAATATGGCTCGCTGCGGAAGTACTTCTTGAGCAAAACGTAGATGGCGGTCTCCAGCATGAAGGCGTCATTGATTGCAATCATTCCAACCTTGGGCTATTAAAAATCGTTAGGCACGAAACCACACTTTCAATTAAAACCTTATCTCAGTAAGATATGGTAATTACCACCAAATACCAGCACGGCTGTCCACGTCTAGTCTTGGAGGCGTCCATGATGTCGTCAGAAACCAAGAAGAAGCCTTGGAGCTTTAAACATTAAGTCAGATAGATTTCCTACTGCGCAAATTGACTGTGCACCTCAAGCATACCAACTCAATACCCCATCCCAAGACTGCGGCTTTCTTGTACTCCTCGTCGGTCAATTCGTTCTTGCCTGTCAAGATTTGGTAGGTGTCAATGACCGACAATCCACGGTTCAGCTTGCCGCCCACGGCGTTATAATACAGGCTCTAACATATATTGATTAGTCAATGGTCCAGTAGATATATCTCAATGCGAGCTTACGATACCTTCTTGAACCACTCGGTTGCCTCAGGGGAAATGTTATACTGCTGCAAGACAGCAAGTAAGTCTTCGACAAGGGGATCGAAGCTGTCGACGAACTTCTGTTTAACAGCAGCTTTGTCGGCCATTTTTAGTTCAATTGAGATTTCACGAGAAATGGTGGTAGAATTGAGCAAGAAAACACGACGTTTATATGTCCAGCTCAAAGGAGGGCCGCTAGTCATGGAGATGGTCCAGGGGTCGCGGACTAGAGAGCAAACTTGGTGCGACATTCCGAGCTCCACTCGGTAACATAACCGTCGAAAACTGCCTCTTTATGCAGGTCAAGGTACTCTAATGCTAGCACATGTGTAACTATGCAATTTAGTAACATTTATGCTATACTAGTGAAGAAATGGTTAGACTAAAGCAACAATAAACTCAATTTAACCGAGAGAATCCAAGTCTATATCTCGGTTCATCACATCGGATTGTTTCCGACCTCGGAACGCGACGAACTAGTGACTGTCATCCGCCGAATTAATAACATCCAGTAATTCTACACGAGGATTACAATAGAATGAACTTAAAGCATAGTTCAAACATTCCAGGGAGATCAGTCGCGTGGTTAAGTCTTGACCATAGGCTATTGCTCGGACCTACGGCGAGATAGATACTTGGCGGGAATTATATATAGCAATTACCCTTTCTTTCATTAAGCCGTATATTTCGAGACCTGTATGTGTCCAAACACGCACGGCAAAGGTTGAAAAGTCTCTGCTGCCAAAGGTTTACGGAATGCAAATCACTTCGCGGCGAAATGGCGCACAGTGAAGAACGAACTGTTTTACTGGTCACAATGACAGACGCGTATTGCGCGTGAAAAGTCGACGACGTGTTTGGAGACAAATATGGTCAATGGACTGCCGAAAAAAACGGAGTATAAATGGGAAAATGAAATAGAGGATCAACATTGCGGCAGGCACTTGCTGCGGATCAAGAAAACTTCATTGCCAAGTATGCCTAAAGAGCACGATATTTTTCATTCGATGTCATTCTGTCTTAAGTCGAAAGTTTACTATGAGTTCGTACTTTGGGCTGGACGTAGTGGGCAGCAGAGCCGCCAGGAACGTGAAAACGATCGAAACGTAAGACTGAAAACGGATGCGGTTGTCGCTGTTTGCGTCATTGACGTTGTTGATCAACGAACAGCACATCGCGTTGTTTTTCGCATCAATCTCTGTGCTCATGCTATAGCCCATACAACACCGCCAAAGGGGTGTTTACCAAGATTCCTAGTCGGATAGATATTACGTCCAATTAACCCCCACGGATCACACCGACTTGCATCCTCTTATGTCTAGCCGGCGGCCGTCACAGGCCTTTTCGACGCCAGTTCCAACTGGTCGCGCCGGCACGCTATCGAGACCTGAATCAAACTTGGGATCTGGGGTTGCCTCGTCAGCCAGTCTTCCGGATGCGCCTGCTATGACATCTGGCTACTCTGCTACGCCAGTGCCGGCAGGCTCGTCCCACAATTCGTCCATCCTCTCGATCTCGCCAATAGCCAGAGTTCTCCAGATACCCGCAACTCCACAGTCAGCGTCAGCAACCCCCCTCCCACCTACCACGAAAAACGCGTATCCTTTCGGATTTGGTTCCGATATGGAGGCAACGTCGACGCCGGTAATCTACAGCAGTGGCACAGCATCTGGGCTGCAAGATACAGATGCTCCGCTAAGTCAGGCCGATCGCTTACGACTTTGGAGACACGACGCCCTGATGCAACATCAATACCAGACAGCAGTGTTTATTGGAGATACCGTTTTGTCAATTACGGATGATCCGAATGACGCTTTCTGGCTGGCACAAGTTCATTACAATACTGGCCACTATGCACGTGCGCGGCAATTGTTGATGCGGCAGGAATTAGATAGAAGTGCAAGTTGTAGATATTTAGCTGCGCTGTGCTTGGTTGGTGTTCTACGTCGGCATTGAAGTAGAAGATATGCTAACAGTGCAAATAGACAAGGCTTTCAAAATGGGACGAAGCCCTGTTAGTGATAGGCGAGACAAATCCATTCCAGAATGATGGTGTGTATTATCTGACCTGGACCGGAACAAAATTTTGATCTGACACTTTATAGATGACTCCGATGCGACCTCAGATGGTGGTATAAAGCTAGAAGCGTCAATGTGTTATCTTCGCGGTATAATATACTCCAATCAGAACAACTTCGAGAAGGCAAAAGATTGTTACAAAGAGGCCCTTACGGTTGATATCAAATGCTATGAAGCATTTGATGAACTAATTACGAATAGTCTAATGACTCCAGTTGAAGGTATGTTACGTGTGGATACATAATGTTTGGTTCAGAACTGGACTAATATTTTAGAATGGGAGTTTCTTAGTTCATTGCGATTCGACAGCAACGAAGATGGTGAACTTGTGAAGCTATTGTACACTACGAAACTAAATAAGGTAGGAATATTATTCTTCAGAATGGAGCATATGAGCTAAACCTTTGCAGTATTACAACACCAACCGCTTCTTCGAGGCCGAGCAACAGCTGCAAACTAAATATAATCTTGAAGAAAACTCAGATTTAATACAGAGCAGAGCGGAACTGCTTTTTGTACAGTGCAGATTTAGACAATGCTTGGAGTTGTGTGAAAAGTAAGTTTTTGTCAAACAGAGATGTGGCTTATGACTTTGACCAACATACATAGGGTTCTCGAGCGCGATCGATTCAAATTTTCGATAATACCTCTATATCTTGCATGTCTGCATGAGTTAGAGAAGAAGAACAAGCTTTTCCTGATAGCGCACGAGATGGCAGAAAACCATCCTGAAGAACCGGTGACTTGGCTGACCGTCGGTGTCTATTATTTGTCTATACATAAAATTGCCGAAGCTCGGAGATTCTTTAGTAAGGCCTCCATGATGAATCCTCATTTTGGCGCCGCGTGGATTGGATTTGCGCATACATTTGCTGTTGAGGGCGAGCATGAGCAGGCCGTTTCCGCATATTCCACCGCTGCGCGTTTATTCCAGGGGTATAATTCTATTTCAACGAATATTGTTCTCGTTGGTATCAGGATTGCTAATTGGCATTAGGACTCATTTACCTTCCCTGTTTCTCGGTATGCAGCATTTGCAATTGCACAATTTCACACTGGCGGAAGAATATCTAGACGCGTCATACAACATTTGCAAGACAGATCCACTGCTACTAAACGAAATGGGAGTTGTATTGTACCATAAGAATCAACTGAATCAGGCGCTGGAGTTCTTTTTCAGGGCATTGAAAGTTGCCGACGAATTGGACAGTGACACAAAGGCATGGGTTCCTATCAAGATCAATTTGGGGCATGCGTTCCGGCAACTACGACGCTGGCCGGAGGCTTTGGAGCATTTCGAAGAGGTTCTCCGAGTGTCGAAACATGAGCCTGAAGTGTACTCTGCAATTGGGCTGGTGAACCTCCAGCTCGGGCGAACCGAGCAGGCTGTCATAAATTTCCAAGAGGTAAGCATTTCAATGTTCAACGTCATTCGTGTCTAACTTCGAGACCTAGGCTCTCAGTTTAGCACCAAATGATCCTGTCTCGTGGGATCTACTGAAGCGGGCACTTGAAGAGAACGCCAATTCTATGATATCAAAGAATGATGGTTAGTAATATAGATAACGCCAACTGTATACTTTAGCTAGATTCGTTGTTCGGTCGCATATCCTAGGTTTCATGCATATCCAGAACTTCATGTATATTTGTAAAGTATCGTTAGTTATGAATATTTGCTCATTGTCCATTCCCCTAATGTAGTACGGCCAGTTGACCTAACGCCTATACACCGCCCAGGTACCCAAATCTATCCATCTACAACTTCTACAGATAAGCCTAACCCTTCAGGCCAACCACCATTAAGTTTCTTGCCGAGATCCCCTGATCGAACACCACGGACACATGAACTTCAGATGCTCCGTTTTCTTTCAAGAAATAATATCGATCGAGATGAATCAATGCCTCTGTTAACGGAGCAACAGTGCATGCCATCAATGTCCATAATATGCAAAGTCGTCGTTTCTTAGAAACGAGTCGATTGTGATACTCCATAGCCACGTCTTCCGAAATATCGAACGGGTTGTCACACGATAGGTCAAATTTCGCATCAAAGGTCTCGGCCGCACGTTTGCATGCTCCTTTGCAATATGTCTGGAACGAACTGTACCACTGTTTCCGTAAGCTGCCGATTAGGATGTGATTTTCTGATTGTCCTAGGAGGCCTCTGTCATTAAATATCAGTTGTAGGAGTGCACGGTAGAAGTGCCTGGTGAAGAAGCTTTCGCGCGTTTCGCGAGTCCATGTCGCTGGAGCTATACTCTCATTAAATTTGATATCGAGCATCAGACAAAAATATGTTATACCTTGACAAGCTAGCATCCTAGCGGTGATCGGCAGTGGAATGGAGTAAGACTGAAGTTGGCGGCTCATGGGGTAGCCTATATCATCTCTCTCTGTAGATGGGCGTCAATTGCTGGTAACCAACCACCATAGGAAATGGAACATACCATCATCCTGTTCCGTCATCAAGTTATAGCAACATCCTACTACTGCAACAGCATGGATCTCCTGCGTGTCGACCAGACTTCTCAACGCATGATGTGACAAATTACCACAAGTATGCAATCCTGCCAACACAACCTTATGACCGCTTAAACCGGCCTGTTCCACGATATCAGTCAAATCTCCACTATCAACAAACTTCTCAATATGAATAAGTGATCCCGCTCCCATTTCCGTATTGGCATTTTTCTTCTTGCCACTTTTCCGGTCATATAAATTGTCCAATCTCGCCGCACCTTTCGTTCGTGATTCGACCGTCTCAACCGCAATTACCGAGCAGTTATACTCATGAGCCAACGTACGTGACAAGTATCCTTTCCCACTTCCCAAATCTATGACATGTGGTGTCGCGACTTTACTACACAAGTCTGATATCGCCGAAGAGAAGTATTGGCATTCGTGAATCTTCTTCGGTGACATTCCCACGGATAATGCTGAGCTCTGCAGAGGAGGAACAGGTTTGGACTGTAACTTTTCGTCTGGAAGGTTTCGGTTTATTGAGAGAGACTGTAGCGTAGATAAAAATATCGATAACGAGTCTGGAGGTTGTAAAGCTGCTCCCCGAATCTTCAGCCGCTATAATCCAACACAAGTTTCAAATCCCGTCGTAGAACTTACAAGTATTTTCTTTAAAAAGTATTAAAAAATCTAGAACGTCGTCTAATTCAGCCTGATCGAAAAAAGTAACCCATTGTTCGGGTAGCGTGCCCTCAAATAAATCCGGAGACGTGAGGAAAAAGTTTAGGATATGCACGCCTCCTGCCAGACTCTGGACGAATGGGTTGAGGTAGAATTCAGCGAGCGATGAAAGATATTCGTCTACAGACGAAAATCTCGGCGGTAGGGGGAATGAGTCCGGCATTGAGACATATATACTCTAATATTTGATCCTTTTTGCGGCCAGTGGACTATTGCTGTTACTGAATATGGGAACTATACCTCATTACAGAAATACTGGTCTCGAAGTGAAATTGTTCAACACGCCTGTTAGCAGACTAAAGAAACGCCGCATAGTGGCGCAGCTCGGTTCCTTTTAGCCATAGGTGGCTGGTGCGAACCCTGCTGGGCTCCTCTTCTAGAACTCGTTCCGTTGCTGACGGAAAGCGGGTTTCGTACAGTTTGCATGGTTTTGGGCTGTAAGGGCGCGGCGGTGAGCAGAAACTCTATTCGCAGCAGCCCTTTTTCTGAAGCTGTTCGCCAAACAAAAAAAATTTTTAATTCGACTCCTTCAACCGGCACGTCTGCACCAAGGAACACCGACTATCCGACTTTTCCGCTGCCATAACACGTATTATATCTACTCCGAATATTATTTTAGCTAAAGCGGAGGGAGCAGTTTTAGTTTAAATTCGTGTATGACAATTAGCAGTTTTCCACTACCGCGAAATATTCCAATATTCAATATGTCTGACGCGTTTGTCGTTGTACACGTCGCCACCACTTGCGACGAGCATGGCGTGTACGTTACGAAGGACTCGGCAGAAGTTATTGAGATGGCTTGGCTCTTGTTGAACGCGAAAACATTGGAAGAGGTATGCATTTGGTTGGTGTGGCGGATTAGGCGATGGAGGGAACTGCGATCAGAAGTCATGGGTTTTCACTGTCGTCTGCCGTCTGTCGTCGACAAAATTGCCTGAATGTCCTTTGTGATAGTAAGGTAGATCTAACGCATGGATTTTAGATGCACCGCGACAATGTTCTCGTGCGGCCTATCAACACGCCGATAACAGCGCTTTGTAGTATGTTGTACAGATCCACCTATACTTTGCGACCGTACTAACAATGTTTACAGCGAGCTTGACTACGCTTACATGGGAACATGTGCGAAATGCCGGCACTTTCCGCGATGCAATTACACGATTCGATAATTTTGCCCAAGAGTACTTAATATCAAAGGGTTTGGATTTCACCTTCGTCACTTTGAACGCGTGGGATCTGCGAGTCCAGCTCCCTCGTGAGGCGAGAGACAAGGCTGTTATCCTTCCACCGTATCTTCAGCACTCGAGATGTTTTGATCTTCGAACGGAGTATACACGTTGGCAGGCTCACCACCCCGAATCTTTGCCATTCTCCGCGTCATCATTGTCCAACATCTGCGCTGCATTGGAAGTCGAGTCAGTTCAGAGTTCTGCACCCATAAAACATAATCTTCCATTCCATTTGCAAGCTCTTGCTCCAGCTTCACCAAGACGTGCTATGGAAGAGGCTATAACTCTTGCTCGGGTTTTGCAGGGTCTGATCAAGAAGTCACAACCGCCCGAACAACACCCAGACGTGCTCGTCAAGCCATTAGACGCACGTGCTGATGTTCGCGCCTTTCTTGCTGAGCGCTCGAAGGTTCTACATTTGTCAAACCTTCCTCACGATACGACGCAGAGCGAACTCGAAAGCTGGTTCACTCAATATGGTGGCCGTCCTATTGCTTTTTGGACTTTGAGAACACCGGATCAGCACAAGCCTACTGGTACTGGATTTGCGGTGTTTTCTTCGCATGAGGAGGCTGCAGAGAGTTTGGCTATGAATGGTCGTGCGTTAAATGAGAAGGCAATTGAGGTCTCGCCATCAAGCAGCCGAGTTTTGGATCGAGCTCAGGAAATTCTGACTCCGTTTCCGGTATGTTAATTCTTGTATTACATGTGGGACTGAATATGTGATACTAATTTTGCATCAGCCAAGTAAGAACCGTCCCAGACCAGGTGACTGGACTTGCCCGTCTTGCGGTTTCTCCAATTTCCAGCGCCGAACAGCCTGCTTTCGATGCTCGTTCCCTGCTTCGTCCAGTACACCAGCGCAAGACCCTATGTTTATGTACAACTACGGTCAAAATCCTATGATGATGGCACCATCGAATGGTGGTGGTTTGCCAGGAATGGGTTGGAATGGCAGAGGAGGAAACAACTCCTTTGGTATGGTTCCCTTCCGAGCGGGAGACTGGAAATGCGGAACTGAGGGCTGCGGATACCACAATTTCGCGAAGAACGTCTCATGTTTGAGATGTGGTGCGTCTAGAGCTGGAGCTGCCGTCGTAGCTGATCCGACTCTCATGAACGGTGGCATGGGCATGGTTGACCCCTCCGCAGTCGGTGCGGGTATGATGAGTTAGATGAGATAGGTTTGCACGGTCGGTCCTTTTTAATATGAATTTTTTTTCTTGCTTGAAACCTGCAATCATTGCTCTTGCATTATATATCTTTTGGACGTACCACGTTCCTGGTTGTCGTCATCGTTTGCGTTAAATGGTTTGTTATTATAATTTGTGACATGGTAGTGGGATATGGTCGTTTGTGATTTGGTGTGGACGGACTTAAAAAAGTATTTGGCTTTGCGCTTGTATTTTTTATTTATTGACTTCCCTTTGTATAATTTGACGGTCAGACTTTACTTGTGTGAATATCGTGGGATTTTCTTTCATATGCGTTTCTATCTCTATTCTTCGTTTTTTAGCTTGATTTTAAATATTTCTGTTATATGCAGAGGCGGTGGTGCGGCCCGCTCGATTTCGGTAATTGTCGCTGCTAATAGGAGTTTGGCGCTCAACTATGTCATATATATGTGTAAGATGGAAAAACAAAGGATGGGGACTTGACTCCGATGGCTTCAAAATGGGGCATATTTAAGTATATGAAATATGGGTTTTGTGTGTGTGTGCGTGTGCGACCGAACTTATTGTATTTCGTCGGTGAAAAAGTCAGGATTGTTTGTTAAGTTTCTTCTGATAATAATTGGAACGAGAGGAAGCGAAAATGGAAGAAATGATATCTGTGTATATATATTTATTTTGAATCGCCTCCAATGTAAAATTTTTACAATCTTCCCGTCAATGACAGATGGCTATAAAATGCCTCTGGATTGAGTATTATATTAAAATGCAATACAAACTAAGCAAACGCCGAAAATTTTTGTCCCAACTAATATAACAATAAACTACATCAAGAAATACATAATTGTGCTACCCTAATAGCGTCTGCTACTCTCCATTTTTGCTAGGAGACTGCCTTCGTGAAACAGCCTTCTATCTTCGTCTACTACCATTATCAGCGGCTCCGCTAGTCCAAGCTGAGACCTCGCGCTCACTCCTCGAACTGAAAGATTCCTCTTTACATGGGTGCCGGAACTCTCTTGCACTGCTTTGCTTCGGGATGCGACGATCTC
Organism: Lipomyces kockii; assembly: GCA_030568215.1. NCBI lineage: Eukaryota > Fungi > Ascomycota > Lipomycetes > Lipomycetales > Lipomycetaceae > Lipomyces > Lipomyces kockii. Next base: position 154,437 of record JAJLTN010000559.1, on the reverse strand, counting down.
ACTCGATTTATGACGACGTATTGCGTGCGAATTCGATTTCAAGTACGATGGGTCGTCCTGTCGTCGTTCCGTATAGCCGTGATATCGATTCTGGCTTCGATGGCGACGAAGGCTGCTTTTATAGTTATCGTTTCGCTCATTAAGAGCGTAATCGCCGAGATGACGGTCGGAAGGACGTCGCTGCTCGTCCGGATTATGGCGGCGCCTAGTACTCGTGCCATCCAACGAAAGACCTCGCGTTCGCGTATGACCCTCATCTTGTGTTTCCAATTTCGGAGAATGAGGTTGGTGCTGTAGTACTTGATTGACAATCTCGGCCGAACTCCTACTTGTCGCCGAATACCCGTCGCGCATCTTTTCTGAGCTTTCAGATCTGGTATTGGTGTCGTCTACCTCCCATTTTTGTGCCAGGACAGCGTGCAGGCTAGCAATGCTCTCCTTATGCTCGACTCTCGCTGTTGCCATAATCTGGGAATCCAAGAAAGGGTTTTTGGAACCAACTTTTATGTCTAGTTGCTGCAGCTTTTTGTATAGCGGTGTGTTCTCATCATCTTGCTCTTCCTCTTTGACTCCTTTGGGAGTGCTATCGAATAGCGTAGTCCGCAATGGCGAATTCTGCTTTTCTCTGTCACGAATAAGGCGAAGATGATCTAATCGCGGGACCGGGGATTCTGAATCAGACGTCGAGCAGTAATTCGAGGATTCCGACGTACTCAATGACACGGGACTAGCTAGAACTTTATGTTGCGGATCGTACTTCACAGAAGTGTCAATCGACCGTGGGATTATGCTTTCTTTCCGTCTGGTTTCCGATACTGTGTTCGACCGATCCATGGTCGGCTTCGCAAGTGAACTCGATTCTTGTCGTACATTTTCACCAGATGTACGACGAGGCTGTGTCGGACCGTGATTGTCGTATTGTGTAATTGAGGATGTGGCAACATTCTCGCCCTGCAATAATCGGTCTAGCAGAGAATCTTTGGTCACCGTGAGATGCTCAGGAGTGGGCGCCACGATCGCCGGTCCACGATGTTGCTGTACTGGCAAATTTGGCCTTGGCCGTCGAGCACTTAGTGACCGCATGATCGGACTGTTAAAGCTTTTCGAATCTTTTTCTATGGAGAGTCGATGCTGATCTATCGGCTTCGCGAACTCCTCTGGAGCGATCAATGGCGCAGCAAGCGCTTGTCGATCTAGCGTCTCAGATTGAGCGAAGGACTCGAGGCGGACTTTCGCTATTTTCTGCACGTATATCGCCCTCGTCGTCTCCACGGCGTGTTTCCACATATCAAAACTGGGCCTGTCGTCGCACGCAATGTAATGCATAAAATCGCTATCATTTTCAAATATAGCATGATTCTCAGGTGATTTCAGTGCGAAACATAAATCTGTGGGAGATGCTATCCGAGAGAAATGTGCGGGCTGGAGATAGTAGAAGTTGACTTGATTTAAATTGCACAGTAATATCTGGTCCTTTACCCGAGGCTATAACTTCATGTTAACGTAAATGACAGTAATATTGTGAATAAAATTGCTTACGTTCGGCTTCTTCGAGATATATAATGCATTATCGTCCGTGAACGCCCACCGCTTCGACCACTTATTGAGCTTGAGCTTAATCGTCAACCATCCAGCCACCGGTGGAGCATACTCCGGTAAAACAGCTTCCACTGTCATAGCCGAGGACGATGAGTGGCTCAACACGACTCGTAAGTGGTTTTCTTTCAATGCATCCCATCCCTTGACGACGTCGTTGACGAGTTCAAAACCCAAGAGATCTCGTTGCAGGCTATTATTGAAAATTTCCGCAACTCGGAGTGACTCGATACGATATGGCAGCTTCCCAGATTGTCGTTGAATTACACTAATGAGAGCTGATGCTGTCATTATTGGTGATATACCACAGGAGACAACTGTGTCTGCGTCAAGCAACTGGATCTGAAGAACGGTAACCTAGCACAGGTGAACGTAAGCAACGATATCAACATGAATCGTAACCTCTAAACTAGACATACCTGATCTCGATTCGATCCATTTGCGACAGGCTCAGTTGCCGACCCAGACGCACTTATGTCAGGGAGAGGAGGAACAAATGTCGGCATCGCTGCTTTCTTTCGACGGAGCGAGCGGTATCGTGTAGGGATATTCATATTGCGGGCTAAATAACATGGAACATAATTGAGACCTTAGGATATACTTCGATATAGCTGTTGATATAATCGTTATAATTCAAGTTGGGAGGGCAGGCGGTGATGGGCAGCGTGGGGGATGGTCCAGTGGGTTTTTGAGCCATGATGCCGGGTCGCGATGAGATTGGATGCGTGGCGTGCGTACGTGAGGCGCAGGCACAGAGTAGTTGTGGCGAAGTCTAGATTAGTGCTCTTTCTAGCTATTCTGGCTGCAATTGGGCCCCAAAAAGGACTACCCAGCCATAAGCTAGCCTACCTGGGGCTCGTCTTAAGATTACGTCTTGTGCCAGCCACAGGGCCAGGGCGCACACAAGACCCTCGGTTGTGGGGATGAAGTTACCACTATCAATCAAAACGTCATATCATATATACCATACATCCCATTATCACTAACACCTCTGCCTAATTCCACTTCAACCTAGCCTTATTCTCCGAGACAAAGCCGCTGATAGCCGTCGTGATCTCCTCGTCATCCGTAATAACTTCAGCCATCAACAGCTTCGAAAGCGACAGAGCAGCTGCGAATTGCACTTCAAAACTGTCGCACCTATTCAAACCCTTGAGAAACATCTTCCGAATAATCACAGAGTCAATCCCATTCTCGTCGTCCAGAAGAGCTCTACCATGGGAAATAAGGATGTCGCATATAATCTGCAGAGCTTCCACCTGCACAGCATTGTGACCCTTGTTGAAGCAGTGCATAAACAAAACGATGTTCTCTAGAGACAATTCCTACAAAAGTAGTTAGCTTTCTATAGGCATTTAGAGTTGACATACAATCTACCTTATCCAACAAACAACACAAGCCAAGACACCGCAATCCTCTCTCTCTAACTGGCGCTTCATGACTCCTAACCGACGGAATGACCAAGTCCTCGAGCATAGACATCAATGCGAGATTATCTTTCAGGGCCTAACGTTTGTAAGCATGTAAAAAACCAATTTGGACGTAATAGCCTTTGAAGCTTACTCCTTCAATATTTTCTAACATGCACTGCGCAATATGCAAGCACTTCAGATTGATCATGACCTCGCGGAGAACACGTCCTTCTGTCAACGAGCTTCGTCGGGAACCCGTATCAGATCTACGCGGGCTTCCCGTACTAGCGATAGACGCGGGACTATCCACAACAGATAATGCTGAGTGGAAAGAATCGTCCGCGTCTTTAAGGTCACCCTTGTCAGAGCCAATTTGATCATGCATGTCTGAAATGACTTCAATAATTACTTGGCAAAAGTCACGTTCTCTGATGCACACCTTTCGTAGGACGCTGATTGCATGCTCCGTAATAGTTTCTGGCAGTGTCTTCTCACTTAATATGTCTCCTGCTCGACCATTAGTTCCTGCACTCATGGCAAAACAACAAAATTTAGAAACCGTACGTATAACATTGAATATCTTTCGTCGTCCAGTCTCATCCGAGAAATCCATATTAGAGGTGATGCTAATTAGCTGTTCCAAAATAAACTCCTGCTCAACTGTGGTAGCCCCGTTATCCTCGACTTTTAAGAATTCGCTGTATTTCTCAATATAGAATCCTAGCTTAGTGACTTCCGGCATCGTATCTTCCAATACATCCTCCATTCCTGTTTCGCGGCAGTAAGCTGCAAAAGAGCGGGCCAGGAAGACAGTTTCAGCAGTGAGATTTTCCCATAGTGTATCTATGGAGTCATACTTAGCTCATATTATACTATGATTGGCTGTTTCGACTACATACCAGGAAATCTCAAGCTTTTCATTAAATCCGGACGATAACCGAACAACTCCTTCATAGCTTGTTCCGCTACGTTGCTATTTAACACATCCAATCGTTCCAAGAGCTAAGAGGATTATTAACCAGATACCGTTAAGGTATCAAAGAATAACGCACCTCCAGGATATCATTGCCAGTGTTCTCCAACCACCCAGTGGCAAATACTTTAACAGCGGCATTCCTAACGGAGGCATCGCGATCATTTAGACCCCATGACAAAACCTTCTCTCTCATACCAATGCTTAAAAGACGAAAATCACCAATGTCAGACAGGACTCGAGCGTAAACGCATCGTCTGGTCGAGGTGTCAACATCCCGAGCTCTCTCCAAGGCGTAAGGAATCGTGATATTTGACCTCTCAAGATTGAGCAATACCGCCCTTCGGACGTCACTAAATTGGACATCAGAAAACTGCGGACACATAACATAAGAAGCCGGTACACTTACGCTTTGCTGTCATGTTGTAACGAATTGAGCAGTAACTCGGTAATTGGTTCTGGCTCATCCTCGTCGTCGGTGCCTTGAAGATGAGAGAGACCCATAACAGCCTGGACTCGAACAGAGCTTTCTTTGTCATGTAGTCTTCTGACAAACGCGGATCTTAAGTCTTGGAACAAATCGTCACTATTTCGTGGTTAGCATTCAACAAGGAGCATGTACCACCATAAGATAGACGTACTCAATTTCGCCGACACTCTGAACGACTGATGCTAATAGTTGGCAAACTCGGTACCGAACTACCTTTGACTTCGCATCTATTCCGTTCAACAAATGTTGAAGCAAGAACTCAACAAATCGAGAATCAGTGGTGCTTGCAGACTCCACTTCATCATCCACATCCATCATATCCGCGTCGGAATCAAGGTCGTTCGCTTGGCCACTAGTTCCTGCTAAAACAATTAGTCGCCAGATTGTTTATAGTCGTAGCACCAAGAACAAATTACCTTGCGAATTAATATATTCCACAAACTGGCTACAGAACTTGACAATTTTCTCAGCCGCAGGCTCACTCTTCTTGATTGGCAATACGCGATTCAATAAACTTGTGAACTTCCTATTAAACTCGTCCTCATAGCCTCGAGCAGACGCTTGCTGCTGTACAATCCGCAACTTAATGCACAGTTTTCGATGAGAAATAAGTGATCGCTGGGCATCTTGGAATATATGAGAGGTGGCTGCTGCAAAGGTAGATGATGGATCCTTGGCCGTGACATTACTGTCGCGGCTACTCAACACAACGTCTTCTGACATAGATGCTCTTTGATGAGATGCTTTGGTTACCATTTATAATCAATCAGACTTTTTCCAGCAGTCAACCTACTGCTTCGGGGACATTGAATAGCGGTGTGTTGGTGGTGACCACTTCCGAAATCAGTGTAAATCGAATGTGGAGTATTTAGTGTTACCATGTCGCGATGACATTGTGTTGTCCCAAGGCGCCAGTTGGTTGCCACGACAACGTTTGCGCCCACTCCAGCTGGCCAATCGGTGCTCCGCTAAAATCTGAGTTTCCGTACAATACATTCGAAGTGAGACCACTAAGTTACAGCCATCGACCATACGACTTTGTGCCATCAATCTAAGCGCCAAGTGCCACGAAATAAGGTCATTCTTTGTTACTGTATTGATTTTTCAAATTTGCATGCCATTGAAAGTGCCAATATGCTCCCACAGTATAGACAGATGATTTGCAACGCGCGATCACTAAGGGCCACCCGGGTAGTTTCACAGCGAGTTTCAATACGATCATATGCGAGCACTCCAGAGCCTGTTCCCAGCAAACAAAGTGAAGAGGTGGAATTGTCAGAAGAACAGGCGGCTCTCAGCATGCAGGCGCCTAACCGTCAGGAGACCTGGGCTATGAGCCAACGGCCTCGATCACAGGCTATGACCGGTCCACGATTCGCGCAGAAGAACGTGGCGGCTCAGGTATGCGGCAGTTATGAGACGCTTTATGTGATGAAGTTTATAATTGTTAATTTTTGTGTAGCCACGACCATACGCTGCCATTAACCTTATTGCCGAGGAGCCGGTTCGATTTATCGATAGTAACATTGCGGTCTGCGATGGAGGTAAGTTGGAATTCATTGCGTTAACAAGGCTCGTAGTCAGTTCTAACAATTTATAGGCCGTGGTATTCAGGGTCACCCTGTGAGTAGCGTTGCTAGATTGTGGTAGTAAAGATACTAATTAGGATTTTCTGTCAATAGAAAGTCTTCATAAATCTTGATCAAGACGGTCCGAACACTTGCACATATTGTTAGTACCAAACGAATTTTCTTGGAGCCCGAGGCATCTAACAGACGAGGACAGGTGGACTCCGATTCCAGCAAAACAGCCATGGCTACCACTAACTTGTTGATACCGCAACTTCATATATACCAATGGATTGGAAGAAATCTCACAGGGATCATCGGCAATGGTTGTTAATTACAATGGGTTATATAATTAAAGTAATTTTCATATACTCCATGCGAGGTCCCTTACTACGTTGGAAGCACGATAATTTATTGCGTACAAAAACTGAATTTACAAACCGAACGATGCCTTATCCAAGTCTGAAACCATAAAGCCTTAAGTATGAGATGATACGTAATTATTCATGGAAAAATCTTTAGGGGAGGGGCTGGTGAACAGCTGTGGTAGCAAATGCGACCCCCTTTCTCTAAACGGCATTCAAAAAATATTCGGTACAATCTAAGCAGACTTATTGCATTAAATTGTTACCGATATTTTTTCAGTTGTATAGACCTCTGTTAGAGGTTATTGACACCAATGGTAGGCGAAGCCGAAACAGCCCTTCAGCCCATCAGCTCATCCAGTCAGACAGAAGATACCTAAGATGTAAATGGAAAAATTTACTAATGCTAATATCCATTATAGGGAGCCTTACGCTTGTGAAAGTACGATGCGGCCAAGACAAATTCTAATGAAGTTCTGATAGAGTACGTTAGTTGCAGGAACACTAGAAAGAAGACATTGGGTCAAAGATAGAGCACGTTCAATGAAAACTAAGAAAGAGCATTACACAGTGTTTTGTGATCCGATACAAGGGATCTTTCTGGGTGCCACATTGTCAAGGACGACACAGACAACAAGAAGACTTTTGAAGTAACTCTTTGCCGGATAAAAAGAGATTTGCCACTCCCTCGAAGAAAAGTCTTCAGATACAGTCGTCCTACAGGCACACTATAGCTATATTTTATAATAATTTGCCAACCTCTCCGGTTGTTAGCACACACGACTTTATTTTATACCAACTGATATTATCAAAAACAACGATGCATCAGCAACATCATAAGAAAAAAATGAGTGCCGTGAGCTCTATGATAATACATAAATCGCCCGTGGCAAGGTCTACAAGTAATTTGGAACTCCTCATGCTCTAGAGCTTCGAGTCTAATTCTCTAAATAACGTCAAATCCTGCACTGGTGTCGGCGCAGCGGAGACCTTCAAAGAAGCCTTGAAAGCCGTAACGTCGTCAATAACCTTCGTATTCTCATCCGCAATGGGAGGCGTTGTAAGCTTGATCTGTTCGGCAATGAAGTCCTTCGCCTGGCGTTCCCATAGGTCAGTCAAGTTATTTTCAGCAAAAATCACTTGGAGTGCGGCCAACGGATCTTCCTGAGTCGACAATTCCACGAGTTGATCCTCGGAAATCAGATCGTCAGCAGACAGGCTATTTGATTTAGCAAATTCGCTAAGCTTAGACTTCAACACATCCGCCAGAGTGGGCAATGGAGGAGGACACTGAGATTGAAGCTGAACGACAACCTTTGATCGTGATGAGGAAGATGGGTGAATGAAAGTATAGAACAATTCCAAAACCTCATCTTTGGCAATCGTGGGTAGAACCTCGGCCTCCTCAGCATCTAAGAAAGTTAGACAAATGGTACTATAGAACACGTGAACAAAATTCTTACGTCTGCTGAAGTCATAATATCCGTTCTCAATTTGGTTCCAGTAACGTGACACTTCCTCTCCAAGATTCTTCAGCTTCTCTTTTCTTTTAAGCACAAGACTTTTCACATGTTTCTGATATTCCTCGTCCGACATATCTTTGATCAGATTGCCCAAGAAATCGAAGAAAGCATCAATTCTAGTTTCGACATATTCTGTAGTGCGCTCACTCTGAACCAGGACGCGTAATCCATCTAGTGTCTTCGTATTGCGTACGCCGCTGAAAACGACATATCCCAGCTGTTCCTTAGTTCTAAGCTGATTGAATGCCGGCTCGCTTGCAATCTGTCCTAGAAGGCCGAGGGTTGCTCTCTGCCTTTTATTGGTAAGGTCCCCGACTTGGCAGAAGTACTCAATGCAAGAATTAATGTTCTTCTCGTCTAGTAAGTTGCGCTTGTACGCAAAACTAGACGCTATTCCAAAATTTATTAGCTTCAGAACCAGTAAATCCTCTCATTTGGAACTATACCTTCTGGGAGAATGAGTGATCGTTGACGAATTCCCAACGATGCTGGAAGACTCTTATGCTTCAGTGTTTCATCCACCAGCTTCGCAATATTCAAGGCGTCCTTGATTGACAAAGCAGTGAGCATTATGTAATTATATCCTGTACCTATGAAAATGACCATACCTCCTTCGAGATGCTGCCCACAACAAGCACTTCGGTATCAAATTGGCCCAGCATACGCGGAGCAAATTCGTCAACATCCTTCACTTTGAGAGCTAATGATATTGTTAATAACCTCGGTCAGTTTTCAGACAATGTAGCGCGAAATGTACTAACCGTCCAATTCTGGCACCGTTTCCTCGCTCAAAAACATATTCTCGGCAAACAAGTACGACACATAATATCCAATCTGGTAATATGGATTGCCGTAATGCCAGTTCTTTGTCTCTCGCTGTGCCTTCTCTTTCATTACTGCAAAACGCTCCGGATCGACCGTAAAATCTCTGATCTCCTCTAAAACCTTTTTCAAAAGTATGTCAAGTTTGTGGTTATATCCAGCAAGTCCGATGAAAGTTCCATCAGAGGTTTGGCGAATGGTGTAGCTTAATCCTGCGATACTAGCGGCATAGGTATATGCACTCAGCCTATCAATCACAAGGTCAAGGAATATTCGTGATGCAACTTTGTTTTCCGGGGATGCAGATGTAATCGGACTATATTATGTTAGGCATGCTCATAACATACCCAAATAAAACAGGTACCCACTTTCTAAGATGTATCTGCACATGAGCTTTGGGAACCCAAAACGTATCATCTTTCTTATACCACAATCGCAGGCCTTGTGCGTCTTTGAGAAGTGTCGGGTTCTTGGCTGGGGATTCAATTTCCTTCTTGTCCACATCAAATTTCGTGGCAATAAACTCATTCTTTGCTGGCAAGTGCAAGTGATCATTCAGTGGAGCATTTGCAATTCTTGCCAACAAGGACGGGCTAATGTTCTCTATTTTGTATTCAGTGCCATACCACTGCTCCTTCTGATCCCAGTTTCCGGGATAATCTTGACTGACCAACATAAATCGGAATGCTTCTGGAGAAAAGTACTTCGTTGAGGCCGCGATAGCCTCCTCATCGAACTCTCGATAAAGAGAGGTGCCACTTAAAATCCAGTCCCGTGGCATCGGTCGTTGCATAATTGCTGCTAACCTGGACGTAGTTGTAGAAGCAGGCGACTTCTGCCTAAATCTGAAACTTGCCTCCGCGACATCTCGCAATTCTTCGTAGATCCACTTCTGAGGAGGGGTCGCCTGTAAGAGCTTGAGATACTGGAAAACTGTCACGATAACTTCTTCATGATTTTCTATTACGAAATGATAAGTAAGGGCTTTACAGAAATCTTTAGATACATTACACTTACGTATGCCCTCAGGTGTAAGGTCCACAGTGACCTGGAATAGGTCATAGCCTTCACTGATATGGGAGGTACCAGCAGAAAGGGAGTTGGCCCAAGACTTTCCTTTCAAATAATGAAGTACAGATCCGGGGCCCTCATGGCCTATCAAGTGCGAGTAGTAATTTCCTGGATGGCTTTTAAACAGCGGCCGTTGATCTGGGAATGGGAATGTGAGCTCGACGTACTTATCATCCATCACTGGCTTGGCATAAATTTGTTTCTAGACAATAGCACAATCAAAATTAGCCAACCTCTGCGGAAAAGGAAAAGACATTCATAACTTACTTGTAACTCGTTTGCAGTGAACGGAGCACCTGGAAATTCCGGCACAGTAATCTTAGCGTTAGGGACATCCGACAAGCTCTCCACTGTCCACTCTTGGAGCTTCTCAAGCGGCTCTGAGAAAATTAGTACAACCCAACGGCATGATATTCGTACAGACTATCGTACCTCGACCCAGAATGACAAGTTTCATGACATTGGCCGAGTAATACTTCCGGTGAAACTTCAGCAACTCGTCGCGGACATCGAGGCCTTTGGACATTGGCATAACATCGAGAGTCTCCAAATTTCCCGTGCTGAAGTTCGAATAAGGATGGTCAGGATTAGAAAGTGACCTTTCTAATTGATACAATCTCCAGGTGTCTGACTGGAGATTCTTCTTATTTTCTGTTCACGAATTAGTTTCTCGAGCATTCGACAACGTCAGCTTCCTACCGGAATCAACAGCTCTAATTTCACGATCCTTGCAATCGGGTAGGAACAATGGCGAGATGAAGAACTGTGCAAATCTGTCTAAAGCACCCTCTAAGTACTCATGGTCTACTTCGAAGTAGTAGTTGGTCTCCTTGGTATCGGTGTAGGCGTTGGAGTGGCCGGAGTGGGATGCAAGATATTCACTGTATTCATTCTCTTTCGGATATTTTTCTGTGCCCATGAAGAGGAGATGCTCACAGAAGTGAGCGAGACCTTGGATTTCCTTTGGATCAGAGAAGCTTCCGACTCGCACATCCAGAGCTGCTGAAGCCTTGTCTGTATCAGGGTCATGGATTAATAAGACTTCAAGTTCATTAGCGAGCTTTATAACTTTGTAGCTGCGGTTATCGATTTCAGGACGTTCCAAGTTAGTTGCGATAACTTCAAAGCCGGGCGCTTCATGAACGGCTCCTCCACCAGACGTCAATGGATTCTGGAACATCTTGGTCAAGTATGAAGACGACGAGGAACTAAACTGGCTGTAAAATTTAGAAAATCCTACTTTTGAAGTACAATAGGAATGGCCAAGAGGACTGTAGACTAGAAACGAGATTGACGAAGCAACGGTAGCGGTAGTGGCCCAGTAATAACAACTTCTGGACGAGAGAAACGCGCAGAAACGAGCGACCATTCAGATACAACTTTCTTAGGCCGATTTCATGCAACCAGTCGGCCCGGTTGTCACAGTACTGGGTTCGGTGAAGGGACTTACTCGGCTCGGTCAGCTTGCTTACCCCGTGAATTTTGTGCGCCATAGGTATTGAAGAAAAATAAGGTTTCATTCTCTTGGGCACCTTGTTGCTCGAACAACAAAGCCTCATTACTATTTCCTACAATACTCTATGCCGAGTCGAATATGGAGCGCTAAGATCGCAGTATGCAGTATTCTATGCTTACGAGAGTATACGCAAATTGAATGCGACTACGTCATATGATACGCCTCATTTGACTGTCCCCTGTTTGGTATATCCTCATATTTCTGTCAAACCTTAGGACTCCATTTTGTGTTGGTCATTAATCCGAAACACGAAACCTATGTATTAATGGCTGACACCAATATATGCAATAGCCTTAAAATTCACAATATTTACAGATAATATATACAAATTTGATGAATAATAGTTCAGACCAATGTATTCCAAGTCAAACACCGTCCCATACTAGATCAAATGCCGAAAACGTTCAAATGGCAGCCAGAACCGACCTTAGAAGTAAACCCAATATAGAATACGGATTACCTTTCCGCAAAACATGTCGCACAATATACCTCTTCGTTGGGGAATCTGCAGCGAGAAGTTAGCCGCTTACGACATCTAACTTCTCAAAAAAATATCTCTTACATATCATGACTGCATTTGCTACAGCATAATGATCGACAAATAGCACACTGACGTATACATATCAAGCACGTAATCTCCCGGCATGAATCACATACACAATTTTCTGCCGACAAGAGTGAAGGGTTTTGCCGATGGCAAACATGACACCGGATTAGCGCATTATACCGTCGCGATTTGTCGAGGGCACTTCTTCACGCAGTGATTAGTGGACAATTTAAACCGCAATACAAGATAGCATAAAACTCATGCACTTGACGGACAAGCGGTACATACTGTTCATTCTCGGACGACCCGTGTTCTTTCTTCGGCTTCTTCGTGACCTTCTGCACGTTCGTCGGCATCAATGGTCTGACTCTGGTTATACTATCGGTCTTCGATACATCCATCTGTGATAATGTCGGCGACGACTGTCTAACACCTGCATATTCTGTCTTTCCAGTCGGAGATGACAATGAATCAGTGGTTTTTCGCTTTCGATATATTGGCGACATCATGAGTCAAATCACGTGTCTCTTCCAAGTGACAATAATGTAGGTCGTAAAGTCTAACAATCAATGTATATGCCCAACAAAATTTAAAGCTTTGAAATGTATTGAAAATTGATCTCGCAGTTCGCCCTTGCCCTCGCCCTAACGTTCAAGTTGCAGCGGATGAGAAATGTAGCCTACAGAGAACCTAGACTTCGAGTTTGGCAATCCACGCCAGCATTCACAAAGCCGCACGAACTGCTCAGGTGTACAGCCGGGGAGGCCTATCCGTCTCAACCACACATTATTATCGTCATAACTCGACGACTGTACTGAATCACGGATAAAATATTGCAATTGCAGGTACCAATGCAACTATAAGCCAGATCATGCCTCCATCAGAAGTGTCAACGACGTCTGACTCTACGGAAGCCACGCTGAAGTCGGAGATTTTGTCCACAGCCTTCGCAAAGTCGTCTACTGTCGCTCACTCGACCGGTCAACATATTGGCACAGACGACGAAACCCCGTTGAGTGTGTTTTTAAGTACATTCAAGGGGGCTAGAACGCAGTGGGTCGCAAGGCAGGTTATTATTATGATATGCTTGCTATTCCGGCTAGGGGTAGGACTAGGGCCGTATTCTGGTAATGTCGGTTTAATCAAATGTGAATATGAACTGTGCTAATAATATCGGCCGACAGGTTTCAATGATTCCCCAATGCATGGCGATTTTGAAGCTCAAAGACATTGGATGGAGATTACGTTTCATCTACCCATGAAAGACTGGTACTGGTACGATTTACAGTATTGGGGTCTCGATTATCCACCATTAACAGCGTATCATTCTTGGGTGTTAGGCGCCATGTAGGTCCTAGTTTCAGTATTAAAGTTTTCCAAATGCACGGATAGCTGATGCTTAATAGAGGCTCCAAAATCAAGCCGTCATGGTTTGAACTTGATACATCTAGAGGTTGTGAAGATGTCAATCTGAAGTCCTATATGCGTAGCACAGTTCTAATCAGCGAACTGCTCATATATATTCCGGCAGTGTCGGTTTTTGTGCGATGGACCATTATGAACCAGAAACTGTCTCCGTTGCATCATAGTATCGCGTCTGCTGCGATCTTATTGCAGCCAGCATTAATATTGGTCGATCATGGACATTTCCAGTAAGCTTGATTGCGACAATTCATTGTTGTCATAACCATCTAACTTGACCTGAGGTACAATGCAGTAATGCTGGGACTCGCGCTAATTGCAATTACGAATATACTAAACGATAAGCTAGTAGTTGGGTCAGTTTTCTTTGTCCTCTCTCTTTGTTTCAAGCAGATGGCTCTTTATTATTCTATTCCGATATTCGCATATCTCCTTGGCATTTGCCTATTCCCGCGATTGAATTTGCCTCGGTTTATATCACTAGCGGTATCAGTTCTTACAACATTTGCATTGGTTTTGGCGCCGATCGTCTTAACCAGCAGTGACGGCCTGAAAGGGGCATACGGTCAGATGTTACAGATATTAATTAGAATCTTTCCATTCGCTCGCGGACTATGGGAGGACAAAGTGGCCAGCTTTTGGTGCACTTTGAACACCTTTGTAAAGCTGAAGCAACTATATTCAGCCGACACACTTCAACGATTTAGGTAATAGTTCTTTGTCACACCGACATCTTGCATTCTGACTAGATCTAGTCTGGTTGCCACTTTGGTATCGGTACTTCCGGCATTTTTCATGCTTTTATTATATCCCCGCAAAAAAGCACTGATATGGGGTATGTCAGCATCGGCATGGGGATTCTTTTTGTTCTCCTTCCAAGTTCACGAGAAGAGTATTTTGTTACCGCTGCTTCCTGTCACGCTGCAGTTAGCTGCAGAGCCCGGAGTAAACGCTCAGAGTTACATTTACTGGATTAACAACGTCGCCGTTTTCAGGTACCATTCCGCCACATCCTCAATCGAAGTAGCTAATTGTCTGTAGCTTATGGCCCCTGCTGAAACGAGACCGGCTGGTGCTGCAATATTTTGCGGTTTCCTTCCTGGCCAACTGGTTAATGGCATCCTTTACAAAACTCCCAGACGCCCGACTTGGCAAGCTTATCATAACGGTAAGCAATTATAATAGAATTTGTGGTGGACGCGGCTCTGGGTTTAACCGTCACTGTAGATGTCATACGCGGGAATCGCCCTACTTCACGTCGCGGAATTCGTCATCGAGCCGCCTGCCCGATACCCGGACCTTTGGGTTATCGGCAATACTACACTGAGTTTTGGATGTTTCACAGGTTTCTTGTTCTGGAACTACATCCAATTATACAAGGCTTGCCGAGCGAAGGTGTAAGGAAGAAATGAATATGATAGAACGATATGTACATTAGGGTTATATAGGGATTGCGCCGTAGGAGATGAAACACATATGTACAAGAAGTAGTTTGATACATATCGTATCGTCCTGATATGTATATGTACAGTTTTCACAATAGTCGCTGATCCGTAGGAGAGACAAATATTGCAGTGGACATCGCGATTCAACCAATGATACTATACTGGTCTCAATTGCTTTGTTTCATGTCACCCGTCGTAGTTAAACATTGAATCCGAAGCCCTTCATGCATGTCTTGTAATTCTGGATTAATTCCGCGCACTGAGACGGACCCTCAGCGCTCATCAGCATGCATTCATCACGCGCGACCTTCTCGTCGATGCAAACACAGCAAGGCTTTGGTCGTTCTGTAAATCGTCAGATGTGATCAATATCAGGCCTATACTGATAGTATGTGTACCTTGATTTGTTTCACTAGATGCTATTATAATATTTAGTAATCAACCATTTCATCATTTCATCAACGTCGTAACTTACGTTTAGTGCCCGACGAGCCACCAGTACTTGCCGACTGGACAGCAGTCGTATTTACTGCAAGATCAAATGCCATTTTACGATACTAAAACAATAAGATAATCCCCAAATAAATGTTTGCCTGAAATTGTCTAACAGTAGTTGTTGCGGATGCAAATTATTCTTTTAAATTGCTCGGCCTTCCACGGATTGCCAGTGCTACGAAATTTCTAACTTTCGCATGACTTCGCGATGCCTTCGTACTCTTAATTACTTAGTACACGCGTAACTGCGAGGCTCGGGCGCCCAGCTTAACTTTAAAGATGCTTTGTTTTTGGCCCTTCCAGTTAGGAGCAACGTATACACGCGTTCGTGACTGCGGCAGAAGTCAAGTTTTGCATGCAATATAATTCCTTACTAACGGAACACCCAACTCCGCAATTACATATTGGTTGGTATCAAGATAAAATGGCGGATAATAAGTTTTCCCTCGAGAACAAGAGTCTCAAGCTTGATTCTGCGAGCGACATCGCACCTTATATCGAACAACTCGAGAAGCTTGATGGTATCGAGACTATCGATCTGTCCGGTAATACCTTTGGCGTGGACGCCTGTACAGCTTTGGCAGAAGCTTTAAAAACAAAGAAATCTTTAAAGGTATTCTCATACTCGCTTTTATATAATCAAATACAACTGTAGCATCCTTACAGGCGTCGGCGTTAGGTTTTTTTTTCGTTTTGTGAACTAAACATGCTGTTCAGGAAGCCAATTTCGCGGATATGTTCACCGGCAGATTGAAAGATGAGATTCCAGCGTGCTTGTCCGTTCTCTTCCCCGCGCTTCTAGAACTCCCTGATCTTCACACAATTGACCTATCGGACAATGCTTTCGGTCTTAGCGCTGTTGATCCGCTGGCAGATTTTCTGGCGAAGCACATTCCTCTCCAGCATTTGTACTTGACAAATAACGGACTTGGTCCTATAGCCGGGTCCAAGGTTGCTCTAGCACTCAAATCGTTGGCGACGGCAAAGGACGAGGCCAAGAGCAAATATTCATTGGAGACTGTTATCTGCGGACGCAATCGTTTGGAGAACGGCAGTATGGAAGCTTGGAGCTCGTGCTTTGCCGCAAACAAGGATATAAAAGAAATTAGACTATATCAGAACGGTATTCGGCAGGAGGGAATAAGGCATCTGCTCACCACAGGCCTTGTCAACAGCAAAAAATTGCAAAAGTTGGATCTTCAGGACAATACTTTTACTGTTAAAGGTGCGTTGGCATTAGCTAAGGTCCTGCCAAATTGGTCGGAAGAACTTGTCGAACTTGGCATTGGTGATTGCTTGCTTTCTACGCGTGGTGGCGAGGTTTTGGGTAAGGCTTTAGTGGAAGCAGGAAAATTCCCAAATCTTAGGATTCTTCGATTGCAGTACAATGAGATCGACATAAACGGCGTCCAACTTTTGAAAGAGGCTCTTGTCGCAAATCTCGAGGCTTTGGAGAAGCTAGAATTGAACGGAAACAAATTTTCTGAAGATGATCTGATTGTCACCGAGATTCTTGATATATTTGAGAGCCGAGGGTTCGGAGAGTTGGATAACTTGAGTGATATGGAGGAGGAATCAGAAGAAGAAGAAGATGATGATGATGAGGAGGAGGAGGAGGAGGAGGAGGGGAGCGAAGAGGAGCAGGAAGAAGAAGAAATAGCCAAACTGGCAGAAGAAATAGAGATGTATGCCGCAGAAGAAGATGAAGATGGCGCTGTTGACAAAGACTCGAAGGAGGAAGACGAATTTGCGGTTAAGATCGGGAAATTGTCTGTTTAAAGAACTTATTCTTTTTCATGTATATAATGAAGCGAGGACATATAGCAATATGGTACAGTAGAGCATAATAATAATTGTATAATCTCCCTGGGCTGTCTTCCTCTCTGTATAACTTACTGATGATTTCGTGGAACTCGATGGACTTGTGTAACTACAGTTCCTCCGGTTCATCATTTGCGAATATCTCATCGCCAGCAAAATAAACGTAGCCAATGCCCTTGTACGACATTCCCTTCTTTTCAACACCATCGAGCAACTTATCTTTCTTTATCCATAATCTCTCCAGCCACTTCTCCAAGCCACGCCTGTTAGTAGGTATCTGCATAAGGGATACTTTTTGAACATGCACATGAAACTCCCACGAACCCGGCTTCCCCAGGAAGATATCTCGTAACGAAGGCGCCAGAGTCTTGCTCCCTTGCACGGCCACCTTCGTTGTCCGAGTCTCGTTGATGCTGTTCCTTACCTTCGGTTCTGATGATCCTTCTCCAGAATCGTCTTGATCAATTAGTCCATTTGCAACGGCTGCACGTTTGTCGTCCACATCGTCGATTCGACGATAGACAAACGTAACGTCATAAACCAACTTAAACTCGGTCTCTTTTAAAAGATGCTTCATAATCGGCACAAAGGCTATAACTCTGATTCGTAAGCATTTGTCGCTAATGTAGAGCATTTTTTTGATTATTTTGTTACCTTCAAATCTCGGATACAAGCAATGAGAAAGAACCGGAAGGCCGTTTGCTTTGCAATACCTAATGTGCTATTCAGCTTTGGTTAGATTTCTTCGCCGGTAATGAGGAAGTAAAGCAAAACCTCATATGCGAGATCCATTGAAAACTTCACAGTTTCAGGAAAGAGAACAAGCCCTAAATCCCAATGAGCCACCATCTATCAGTAGTATATATAGCTAAATAAATTACAGTATCGCGACGTCGTCAACTGGCGAAAAATAGCTTCTTTCTGCTCAGGAGTATCGAAAGTCCAATCTTGTGCGACCCATAGACTGGAAAAAAGCCAGTATAGAGACGGCACGCTGTACAATGCTCTCCATACAAGAAACCTACAGCATCCCCGCATGCTATAAACTGCTGACAGCGCGTGTAGTAAAACGTAGTCGCCGAGTGACCGATGGTTGCCTGCGATTATCTGTCAGTGCAGAGATACGGAGACCTGTCAATGCCTATACATATTAATATTGCGCTAGTGTCGGGCTCAAGTATGTCCCCGCTAAATGAGACCTGAATCTTCTTTATAGTCTGTACAAAAATCAGAAAAAATATGAACCAAAATGCACGCCATAGACAGATACTACAGACCTCCACTATAAAGAATAAATATCCCCAAAGCGAAGCCGAAATTATGATAGAAAGCGAAATCGATGTGGTTGGCGCCAATTTTAGCACATAACTAAGAATTGTCAACGCTAAGCTGCTCAGTACAATGTCAACTATTGCTGAAGCTGCAAGTAAGATCAACTTGAAGATCTGTCGCGGCGGAAGCGCTTCCATGGCAATCATATTACACGCAAGCGTTCTGAGTATGGGAGATATCAACGAATATTTCACAATCGCCTAACGGGATTGACCAATACTCCTTTTTAAGCTGTAGAAACCTTGCAGTTGTAAGGGACCGCAACCCGAATTTGCATGCCCATCTGTTCGTCAGGATTGTTTACACGTCGCGTCGGCTGCAACGTTCGAATTCCACGTGCGTGTGGCGCACACATGGAGCTGCGCCACAGAGTGTGGCGCGATTCTTTATCAGGAGTTGGGAAACCTTAAACAGCACGCGAATCTGACGAAAGCCAAACTCGCTCTAACTACGAAATATAATCCCTGACATTACGTATCCCGTTGGATATCGGATATCGGGAATCATGTTTTGCTTCTAAATCGGGTAAAGCGGCAATTCATAAATTGGTCTGTTAATATTTCTGGAACTATCCTCTGTCTACCGCAGTTTACTTGAGGGGTAGCTAAGCAATAGGCAACATTCACGGGAACACAACAATATACAGGATGGATGTGGACAATCAGTGCCAACTGTTAGGGCCTTTTGCTCTACTGGTTCAAGGCGCCATGGGTGGCCTGGCTGTTTTGTCGCTGGTGTACAAGAGGTACCAAGAGCATCCGCGACGGCCGGTTATAGTATGGTAAGCTTGGTAGCCATACGTCGGCGATTGGGGCATTCGTGACTCTAATTCGCACTATTAGGATGTTTGACGTATCCAAACAAGTTTTCGGTGCAGGTGGAATACACGTTATAAATTTATTTTTGGCGATCTTGTCTAGTACACATGAGGAAGACACGCCGTCAAATCCATGTAACTGGTAGGTGCTGCCGACACGAGAATAACTGATTCAGCCTGATACGTTTATTAGGTACTTTTTAAATATTTTATTAGATACAACACTTGGAGTGCCTATTTTGTGGTTCTTCTTGTCGATGATTGGCAAACTTGTGCTCCAAGGGGGGATTATAGGAGCCCGATCTGGGGAGTACGGCCACCCTCCCAAGTTCACCTGGTTTCTTAAACAGGCTGTTATATATTTCTTGGGGCTCAGTTGCATGAAGTTTGTAGTTTATGTTCTGCTGGCGGTTCTGCCGTTTTGGGATGAGTTGGCAGGTTTTCTGTTGTCGTGGACGCGCGGCCATGATAAGATGGAAGTATCATTTGTCATGCTGGTAAGTTACTTTAAGAGTCAGAAATAACTTGATCAAAGTGGATGGTTTCTAACATGATTGGCAACTATAGATCTTCCCGCTGATGTATGCGGATCTCCGCTGTATTTCATATAGAATATGTAATAACGTCCTGATTTAGAATGAACATGGTGCAGTATTACCTAGTCGATTCCATTATCAAATCTCATGAGAGAAAGGTTGTCTCCTCAAGGTCGCCTTCAGTGGAATCCATATCAGACTCGGACAGTCTTATAGCCGAAGGAGCAATGTCAAGAACGAACTGGGGCTTTCGTGACGAGCCGGCTGAGGATGATGCGATATTGGTGGAACGCAGAACGGATTGAACGGAATAATAGGAATTGAACGACGCGAGACGTATCTAGCAATATAATGCCATCGGCGACGCTGTTTTATATATTTGAGCATGGGTCGTTGTTTTTTCGTGCTTGTTTTGGTGTATCAGGTAAAATGATAGATAGATCGCGAACATGAATGATGTAAAACAGAAAGACATATGATATAATATAGTAACATTGTATGAACTGTCTATGGACGTGGGATTGAGACGCTTATAGGTACGTCGAGTGTCGATGCAAACATCCATTAACAGCTGTCGTTCACCACGCGTTCCGGACAACTGGGGTCAGACGGGGATTAGAGCTCAGGGATTCTTGCGAATCAGAACATAATAGAATGCATTCCCAGTATTATTGTTACATAATAACGAGTCGCGCGGATAGGCAACAGTCAGACGATAAAAAGTTTCGGCATGATGGAGTTCACAAAATTGGCGAGGGAGCATAAGTGTGCTCGGATGGCCAACGCCCGTCACTTTACAGATTCTAAACTTCCGCACTTATCCGCCCGCGCCGCACTATTTTGTGATTTATACAGGCGGATCACAAATGCGGATTGCAATTGTCCGCCTTTCGTAAATAGGGCAATTTGCAAAATCATCTTGCTATTTGCGGACTTACGTTGGATGTTAAGGCATATATATGTTTACAACTTAAACACGCGGGGCGCCAATAGTGTTATTATTACAGAGCGAGGACAACAGTAGATGTGCAGTCCTGCCAGTCACAACACCATAACTTATATTGAATTCGAAGATGATGGCTATAATTCGCACAGAATCGGCCTCGAAAGAGGATGACCCCCACGAGTTTTTGAGTAGTCTACGAGCTCTGCATCGGAGTAGATCACGCAGCGGAGCGAAGACACGGTGGGAGGTTGTCCGGAAGGTTTCGTCATTGGTTGGGCTCCGCCTAACGGTAGATAGTCTGCCCGCACTCACAAAACGCTAGGACACACTCCCCGTGCGCTCCCAAAGTCACCCAGATAAATAGTCGGTGCAGTCCTGCTCCTCACTTCCTTTTTCCCTGTCTACACCTTATCCTCGGTTTAGTCTTCCCAATCGCGCTTTCTATATCTCAATTTGTCACAATCCATCTCTGCAATCGTCAATATGTCCGAACCTGTGTATGTATATGTCTTTTATTTGGTTGTCGTTCCGTGACGCGGGTAGTAGCCCAGTTGATACTACGAGCACCGCATCCACAGCAAAGTTTGTAGATCTTGGCCTCGTGCGTCGAATCTATACATACTGTCGTAGTATGTGCATTTGGATGGTGTGCTTTCATGAATTGACTGTTTCTCTTCCGCGTGATGTTGCTTTGTTCAAATTAATTGATGCTGACTTGAGCGCCCGTCTCGCTGGCCTCGCTGGCGGATTTACGCGCAATTCTTATCCCAGTGGTGGTATGTTATGATTGATTGATTATTTATGAACCCCAATATTTGTCGTATACGCAGCTTCTTTCTTGCGTGTAATTGAGGATATACTGCAATTACCACTCCTATGGTTTGCTATATGTGGATTGAACTCACATGATTTGTTGCAGATATTGGTCTCATCGGCTTGGCCGTCATGGGTCAGGTAAGTCAATTCTGCTATTTTACATCCACTCATTCGCGCGAAGCCAATTCCTTACTGTTTGCGATCGGAATTGATTTATCATATTCCTTTATGTGTTTCAGTAATCGAAATATAGCGCGCTTTGCTTGGTAACCGAAGATGATGCGCTAGTCCCAATTTGGGTTAGCGTCTTTCTTAACGGGTCTCTCTTCTCCGGCCGTGGCAGCCTCGCTAACGCCAGTGTACAGAACTTGATCCTCAACGCTGCTGACCACGGTTACACCGTTGTTGCTTTCAACCGTACCGTTTCCAAGGTCGATCACTTCCTTGCCAATGAGGCCAAGGGTAAGTTAATTTTTAGCTAAATTTGGCTCAATTGAGTGTGGAGGTTGACGCCGATTGAAATAGATAAGAGCATTGTTGGTGCTCACTCCATTGCGGAGCTTTGCGCCAAGTTGAAGAAGCCCCGCCGAGTTATTCTTCTCGTTAAGGCTGGTAAGGCTGTTGATGATTTCATTGACTTGCTTTTGCCACACATGGAGCCTGGTGACATCATCATCGACGGTGGTAACTCCTATTTCCCGGATACCAACCGCCGCTGCAAGGAGCTGGCCACTAAGGGCTTCCTCTTTGTCGGCTCTGGCGTTTCGGGTGGTGAGGAGGGTGCGCGCTATGGCCCAAGTTTGATGCCAGGTGGTAACGAGGCTGCCTGGCCGCACATCAAGAACATCTTCCAGGATATTGCTGCCAAGTCTGACGGTGAGCCTTGCTGCGACTGGGTCGGTGACGATGGCGCTGGTCACTTCGTCAAGATGGTCCACAATGGTATTGAGTATGGTGATATGCAGTTGATTTGCGAGGTATGCTGGTAATTTAGTGATCCTTCCAATTAAATACGGATTAACAATTCCTGTAGGCATACGATATTTTGAAGCGCGGTGCTGGATTCACCGACAAGGAGATTGGCGATGTTTTCACTCAGTGGAACAAGGGCGTGCTAGACTCTTTCTTGATCGAGATTACGCGTGACATTTTGTACTTCAACGACGACGATGGAACTCCTCTCGTTGAGAAGATTCTCGACACTGCCGGTCAGAAGGGTACCGGCAAGTGGACTGCCATTAACGCTCTCGACCTTGGCATGCCCGTTACCTTGATCGGTGAGGCTGTCTTCGCGCGAACGTAAGCTGATCATTTATTGATTGCTTTGAGGCAAAAAGACTAATCTGTGATCAGTTTGTCCGCTATCAAGCCCGAACGTGTCCGCGCCAGCAAGATCTTGACCGGCCCTTCCCCCGCCTTCAAGGGTGACAAGAAGGAGCTTGTCGACCAACTCGAGCAGGCTCTGTATGCGTCCAAGATTATCTCCTATGCGCAGGGTTTCATGTTGATCAGAGAGGCTGGCCGTGAGTACGGCTGGAAGTTGAATAACCCCGCCATTGCACTTATGTGGAGAGGTGGTTGCATTATCCGGTCCGTCTTCTTGGCGGACATCACCCGTGCCTACCGCCAGACCCCTGACTTGGAGAACCTCCTATTCGACGAATTCTTCCACACCGCCATCGACAAGGCGCAGCCGTCGTGGCGCCAGACGGTTGCCAATGCTGCTCTCTGGGGTATTCCCACTCCCGCTTTCTCGACCGCTCTTTCCTTCTACGACGGTTACAGAAGCGAGAGACTTCCGGCCAACCTTCTCCAGGCCCAGCGTGATTACTTCGGTGCTCACACCTTCCACATCTTGCCCGCATTCTCGAGCGAGAAGTACCCTAAGGAGACTGACATTCATGTTAACTGGACCGGCAGAGGCGGCAATGTTTCTGCCTCCACCTACCTTGCTTGAATGTATCGCATAAAAAGCGTTTTGGATATGAGATAAGAGGGCGAGCCCTGTAATGAGTATTGTACTAGTGATTTCTTTTTAATGGTAAAATAAACACAGGCAATTGTCGATGAAGAACTAATAATGCGTATGAATATATTGTAAAAAGAGCTTAAGACTTTTCACTCATTTTGTCTTTGGTCTACATACATTTGTAGATATAGAGGTGTGTTCTCTGCCTATATCGCTTCTAGCTGCATATGGTGAGGAAGCGGACAGCTTCCTAAAACTAGCACGGCGACGCGACAAGGTGGACTGGACAATGATTACCAGTGGAGCCGTCGCGACCAATAATGGCCTTCTATCAGTTCCAAGATATGACGTCATGTATTCGTGTCGTCATCAGCCGCGCCTACGTAATCGATTCCATATGCTACGCTCAATCGTCATTGTCTCTTCCCGTGCCTGTCGCAACAATATTAAAGGTAGAGACTATAACAGCGTATTGTTAATTGAGGGTAACAACTAATAAAAGGTTTTTATTTTACAGTAGTGAAATCGTGATGAATCAGCCCGGCGGATACAACGATCCTTTGGCCAAGCAGTGGCACGAGAAGCTAGTCGGCAAGAAGATTGTCGAGACCGGTGACGCCAACGATAGAGTGAGCAAATCCCATTTGTCTAATGCAGTTATTTTACAGCGGTTTATACTGAATATTATTTAGCAATTTCCGAAAACGCAGCTCCCTGACCCTTCTAGAGTGATTAAACCTGGGAGCTTGGTGACTATGGATTTCAGACCTGAAAGGCAAGTAAGGATGCTGAGTGTTATGACAAAGGTATGCTCTGCTAATATATGTTCTAGAATTAATGTAACTGTTGATAACGATGGAACGGTGTTGCATGTCCGTACTGGTTAGATCATTGCAAGGATTTGAAGTGACAGCAAAGTGCTTCGGCTTAGGCTAGGTTGGACTTATAGACGTGGCATTGGAGCATTGGCATTCATTTTAGTTTCATCTGCAAAATAATCTAGGCACTCGAATGTTTTAGCGGCAATCGCAGAATGGCGTCATGTGCATTAGTCATCTATGCAAGTATGCTGTTAGCTACATGATCGAGAAATGCAACAACGATTATCCAATTACAATTCACTACTATACATTTAAATAACTTGGCAGCAATTGCCTTTGAACCTGACCCATCTTCATCACTTCGATCTTGACAAACAGTAATGCAAATAAAATGTAGAACTAAAACTCCAAAAAAAATTTCCAAACCTATCTTCTCAATTCATAAACTCCGACCGCTAAGCACATAAATTTGAAAAGTTAATTATGGACCATCTATGTCATAATTCGTGTGGCTCATGAGTGGTGTAAAACTATGAATCCAGCCAGGAGTAGACACGTCGCGCGCCAAATCTGCAACCACGAAGAGTTAGTAGTCAACTTTATAAGATTCGATATCATCCGAGATTCACCTACCGTCCCGCGACTCTCATGCCCTGAGTTCCCATAGGGAAGTAACTGACAGTGTACCAGATTGCAGCAACAATCTGAACAACGCAAGCGAGGATCGTCAAGATTGGGGATCGCTTCTATAAACTTACATTAGCAAAATGGGCCCAATCAGAGTGTAAAATGAAGCAACGTACGCCTAAGCTGAAGACCAAAGTAAGTGCTATCGATCCGAAATAGGCTAACGTGAATGGCAGTCGATTAAGTGAGATCAAGTGCATAAGGTAGTTCATAGGCCCTTGGAGACATCCGAAGGAGAGCACAAAGAGAAGAGAACCGAGTGACCATCTGTACCACGTTAAATACCGAAAATAAACAACAGGAAATGTTGGATTTACAAGATGGCGAATTTCCGAGGACGAAGCGCTAAAACGGGGAAAAGCGCGAAGCATATAACGAAAAATACAACAGAGCCTACTAAACAGACTCCGAAACACACGATTCGATCCCATCGAGACACTGTGCATGTGCCAGTTAGTTTCGTTATTCCAAAGTAAACGATGGTTAACGTACTATTAAACCAAGAGGGTTCTTGGACGTGGTTTGTTGAATTATCATTTTCTGATATCGGCAGCTGCATATAACCACCTCCATTGCCAGACTTGAACGGGTTGATATTTGAAATAGTATTTGATATAGAAGATAGCGAGAAGTCCGAGAGTTGCACTGAAGGCTGTGGTGCGGGCGAAGAGCTAAATGCTCGGCGTGAGGTCCAGCTATTCAGTTGCTGACGAAAAGAGGATTCCGGAGTAGGCTCTGGCATACTGACGCGATACCTAATAGGTAAATGAACCGGAATCTATTATATGGCTGTAACAAATCAGGCGTGCGAGACGCGTAAATATATATGAATACGAAGCGTTTGATAAATGTCTTGCTGGCCGCATTCACTTCACCTGCTGATACGCGTCAGGTTTAGGTCGGGAATTGCGACTGTTACGCAGACACGCGAGGTACCGCATACCCTAGCAAGCCAGGGCAAGGGTGTTCCGAAACTGCAACGTTTAGACACATTTCGCAGTCACTGCCCTTTGTGACCCGCGTATTGCCGTCCACTTACAGTTAGAGGTCGGTCGCGGGCGCAGAGCATCGCGAACTAGCCGATCGCGGAGCCCACAGAATCCCCCGAACGTATTCCATACAATATCATCCAATTGACGTATTCGTCTGCACTTCAACTATCACACCAGCACTATTGTCAACAATTGGAAATCTAGTAAGAAGCTATAGAGATGTCGTATAAGTCGCCACCGTTCATAAAACCCGATCCGGATTCGATGTACTACGGAGCCGGAGCGGGCGGATATCCTGCGACAACTTCACCCGGCAATCCAGAACTCATGTCCAGAGAAATGCTTACGCGGGGCTTCAGTTCATTCGACGATGGGAACTTGTCTTCATCAATGATTCCAGAAGCGGATTTGTTGGATTTCGAGGGATTGGGAGGCACGGATATGAACTACAGTGATGTGAACGGCGGAGGCTTTGAAGGAGTAGCGCCCATGGGTGATGGTGGTAATAATCATGGTAGTCTGACCGGAGCACCAAATCTTGGTATGGGAAGCTATTTGTCGCCGTCGTCGCGACATGTCAATATGACTCCACCTGTTCCAAGCTCGACTTCACCCTTCGACGATTTTATGGCTAACCAGAGACCGATTCCTCAGAAGCTGAATAACGGAAGTTCGCGGCCATTACGTCCTGAGAGTCATACCCAGAGGTTCTTGTACGACAACGATTATATTCCAAAGCAGCAGTCCAATTTGCAGAGTGTTAGTGTGCCTGAGTCCTCCAGTTGGAATACTCCTCCGGGAAGTTTCGACCAAGGGTTCTCATCCCCTCCTCCCACGGCAATTAAGGGACTGGGGTCCTCTCTTCCTCATGGAGATACGGACAAGCAGCAACTGCTTATGATGGAGAAGCGGAGACGGCGAAGAGAATCGCACAATGCTGGTAAGTGAGGGTTGTTATTGGGATATGTGCCTTGCTAACCATTATCTAAAGTCGAACGCAGGAGACGTGATAATATCAACGAAAAAATCCAAGAGCTTGCATCTCTTATTCCCGAGCATTTGCTTGCTGGTACGGGATTCAGCAGTGGAGGGTCTGGCGGTGCAGGCGTCAACAGCGGGAGCGTAGGAACGGAAGTGTCCACCCCGGGTGGAACCGCTGGTACACCATCAGCGGTGTCTGCAGCTGCCACGGGAAAGGATGGAAAACCAAATAAAGGCATAATTTTGCGGAAGAGCGTTGATTATATTAGGCAACTTCAGACCATTCTGGAAGAACAGCGACGACGGAACGAAGAGTTAGAGAGAAAGGTTCAGAAACTTGAAGAGCAGCATGGCATCGTTTCAGAGCCTTCGAATTTGTCCACTCTTCACAATTTACCTACAAACACGGGCCCTAGTATGTCTGAAGGTCAAGCAGCTGATCATGGGTTGGGAGCATTCGATCAAACTCCTGGTAGTAGCAATGATAATAACGACGACTTTAATGGCGACTTTGATTACGATGATAACGTCTTTCAGGCGAGTCCCCAACAATTATCAGATAATGACCGCGGCTATAATGGAATGGATCTTAGCTAAAGGTTCTCATGAACGTTCAAATGTAAACGTTGATATATTGGGAGTTGGTGGGGTTGGCTGATGTGTATTGTAAAGTTTCGCGCGTTATGGTTTGAATCATCTATTGTTTTGGAGATAAAGGAGTTATTACGTTTGCTTTTATTATCTTACAGCTTGTACTTGTATATACACATACATGTATACAGTGTAACTTCTCTGCGCTTAGGTCAGATGTGATCTTGCGTTGAATTTGTTTGTACGATTTTCCTGTTTGTATAATAAAGAATTGGTAATTCAAAATTTTGTAGAGGACCATGATATAATAGCGAGATCCTTCTTGTTATTCTAGTGATTTATCTCCATTTTTATCGCTGCTGCTGATACATCAATTTTTATAATTTTGAGACTCGGATGCACTTGAGCGTACAAATACAATAGACCAGTCCGGTACTAGCTATATCGAACCCTACTTCTGGTTCTATCCAACGCTGCTATTCTTAATATCCACTACCAACGGCCAAATCGGAACGTAATGTCGTCGTCACACAGAAGTCGCGGTATGTATTTGAACAATAACAATGATTGGAGCTGTAATACTGACTGGGATGGCACAGGCCGAATCCCGCCAACTGCTCGATCTCACGGGCAAGGCAGAATGACATCGCTGCCCGCCGAAGACAACAATACATTTGAACCTCAGAATGGCGTTCCCTCAGCATTTAAATGGGACTCTAAGAGATATGAAGAAGAAATAGCCAGAGAATCTGAGAAGGTCTGCGATCGTGAAGGGGTACTTGGTAAGAGCAGACGTGACCGTCTAATTAAGGAAATCTGACATCAGGGGTATAGTCAAACTGGACGACGATATCGACGAAAGCGACATGCAGATATGAGACAGTTTCAATTATTTCCGGGCGTCATATCGGTTATGGGTAAGTACATGGGGATATCATGAGGATATCATGCAATCAAGTTTATTTTGTGTCTTGTCAGACCTGCAAATGCACTTCGCCTATGATATGCTTACATTTTTCACGCCCTGTTGTAGACTCTCATCATCGTCCTCATCGCTATGTCTACTTCCATCAAGACCCTTTTCAAATATCTCTCTGCCAGTGGGCCTTTTCTTAGTCTCTTCATCCTTGCCATCTTTATTTACCAATGCCGCCATCTCTGCTTTGAACTTCCGTCGCCATTCCAAGAAATTCTCACGGTTGACGAGTGTCCCCCGAAACTTGGCTTGCTCCTTCTCCTCCTCTTCTCGGACTTTTGCTTCCCGTTCCCGTTCTCTTTCAGCTTGCTTCTCCTGCAGAATAGACTCCGCTTGATCTTTAAGGGACGACATTATGGCGAACACTGATGGGAAACCTAAATTGTCGTCTCCCTATTGAAATATCAGGACGCAGAGTATATACCAAATCGTTAAGGGAACGTACCTCTTGTCTTGCCTTCTCATTTAATGCTCCCAAATCCGAATTATCCAATACAATTAGTTCTTCCAAAAGCTTCCCATCGTTGCCATCCTCCGCGTCGTCCTTCTCGACGGCTCCTTGCTCCAAACTCAGCTCTATGACCGGAGCAGTCTCGGGATAATTTTCGGTATACTCTACCCGCACCAGCAGTGACTGATTACCGCTCTTCAATGTACCACCTCTCGAGGATGTAGGCGGTTCAAGATGTGTTGAAATCGTAAATACTGTTGGAGAAAGAACTGTCATTTCATCGGGATACATCGACTGCAAGAGCTCAAGCTCCTGTGCGCGCTCTTCCTCGGGATCCATAGTGTTCTACATATAATAAGCAAAAACAATAACAAAGCAAACCAGAACATTTTATATTTACTGTAATTAGATGTAATGGACTGTATACGAAATATATAAAACGATCACTGCCGTTCACTTGCGATAGAAATAGCTGACGGTTCCGGGACCCCAAAAGTTGAAATCACCTGAGTTCTAGCAACAAGACTAAACTAAGATGTTCCCAGATACTCTCAAAAGTCTAATGGCTGCTCAAACGTAAGAAAATATCTCGCAATTTTGATATCAGAATTCGTTGATTTTCCTCCACGTTTACAGTTATTTATCCTTTGCTTGTCATAGGGTTAGGGATTGAATTTTGGGATAGTCAAAAAAATTTCTTGATATCGTGATATTCGACGAGATCTCGAGTAAATATTTTCTACTCTGAACCAAGGTCTACGATACCATTATTGCCAGGCAATTGATCGTGGATATTCTTTAAAAGTCACTTAAGTGGTATTATAGTTTACTATGGCGTCAAATCAGCTACCAATAGCGACAGCGAAAGATCAGCTCCAAAGTCGGCAACCATACAAGGCACTATCGACTCTCTCGCCATATCAAACATTAGATCCGGACAATATTGAGATACTGGAAATATTAGCAGAGTCACATCTGGAAATTTCTGCGCTTCCAGATGAGCCTAACGGAGAATCGCATGCGGAGGCTGCGTATAATTATTTCATAAAAGCGGCACAGTTGGACGACGACCATGGTAGTAAGGGTGGCTATGAAAAGTATTTATGGCTGGGGCAATTGTCGGGTGGACGTGATGCTGTCAAGTGGTTTAGAATAGGCTGCGACGGACTACGAAAAGATTTAAGTAGCGAACAGATCACTGAAGACCGGAAGGTCACTTTAAGGAAGAAGCTTTGCGACGCGTTGTGCTCTTCTATTGAGATCTGGATGACGGATTTATGGTACGTGTATTGCGGAGTCCAACTTATAACCCTATGCTTATTCATTGGCTAGTATGGAGCCTGAGGCAGAATCTACTTGCGAATCATTGATCGCAGAGTCGCTAATGGTTGACTCTAACCACCAGGAATCATACTCCACGCTCGCCTCCATTCGCATATCGCAGCAACGAAACAGCGATGCTCGCGTCGCACTTCAGCGGTCATGGGATTTGTATTGCAATTCAGTTGCTGCAGACAGAGCGGATCAAACATTATCCGAGGACGGCTTGGATGAAGTTGCTCAGATTTCAGCGTTAAAGACTTTGACGAGATATTGCATCGAGATAGAATTGTTCTCGGTCGCTGACGCTGCCTGCAAGCGGATTCTTGACTTGGACGAAGAGATAGCTGAGGTGTGGTATCTTTCCGGTTTAGTAGCTGCTCAGCAATATGCAAAATCTGGCGATATAAACCAATTACACTCAGCATACGAGGGATTCCAAGCCGGTCTGGAACTTATCGAAAATGGATCAGAGGATCCGGAAGAACTCAAAGAGGAATTGATGAAATGTGTTGCCGAAGCTGAAAGACAATTGTCAGGCACAGAAACGGGGACAAATGGCGACGACCCGAGCGGGAAGGACGGAGAAGAGGAACAGGACTGGCTGGATATCCTTGACGGTGAGGAAGATTCATGAGGGATGGCATGACCTGGTTTGTAATGATAATCTTTATTTTGATTTATGACTTCGGCTTTACGATATTTGCATATACGGTCAGATTAATATTTTTGTTGCCGTTATTTGTATTTTTGATATGAAAGTTTGTCGGCATTGTGGTAACGATTGTGGTGTAAGATAATTAAGTTAGATTAAAGTTTGATTTTTGTTTTCCTATTGCCGTTTTGAATGGACCTTACGTTCTTTGACTCCCAATGTGCATATTTGGCGGCGCCGCAGCACAACTCTCGCGTACAGCCTTATTTCACGCACATTACTCTGCTCCAGCTTCACCAACATCATCAAACGGATCATGGTCATAATATAGGTACTATGGACACGCAGGAAGACGCTCAGGCTACTGGTCTGAGTAGACGTTATACCGAGCGCATGCTCGCGAAGGCCAAAAAGCGGCTGAAGGTGAGCTTCATTGTTCTGTTGCACTACGGCAAAGGGGTACCAGGAGTAATTGCGCAATAGGAAGTCGATGCCAGATTATCACTCGCCCGATCAGCTTCTATAACGAAAAGCCAGAGTTCATTGAGGAATCCAGCGATCTCCGGACCGATTGCGCTGCAGGTTACCACTAGCCAGATTCAAGTAAAGAACAGCGCGACAACAATCCCGGCAACCGAAGACCCGCAGCAGCAACGCCAGCAACCCAACACTGTTCAGCTTCAAATCGAGAGAAAGGCACTGGATGAAGAAATTGGGGAATCGTCGCGATCACGGCAAGCTCAGCCTTCATCGCGTAGCTCTCAAGTGAACGAACGAAGCCTCGGTCGTTGGGATACTGAACCTCAATACAGTCATGTAGATCTTTTGCGTCAAATAGAGTATCAACTCATGA
Organism: Lipomyces kockii; assembly: GCA_030568215.1. Taxonomy (NCBI): domain Eukaryota; kingdom Fungi; phylum Ascomycota; class Lipomycetes; order Lipomycetales; family Lipomycetaceae; genus Lipomyces; species Lipomyces kockii. The sequence goes on along the minus strand of JAJLTN010000559.1, from coordinate 122,628 downwards.
TGGAGAATCCTCTCGAATTCGGCATGTCGTCATCCAGCAGTTCTGTGCTGCGCCCAATCGGTGGGAATGCGGCGTCACAACAACAGGCTCAGACTCAGTCAATGAGAAGGTCGACGTCAGAGCCAGCGGGCATCACTTCCATAACGCAGTCCCAACCAATGTCGGGATCCAAGGCATTCTCGACTGTATCGGGTGCAGAAGAGGGCATGGAGACCCCAATTGCAATTGCAACGCACACTTACCCGATCTCGGGCGACGAAAGACGGAATACCTCTGTAGCGGCCGATATGGTCAATTTATTGAAGGAAGTTCGAGAATTTAGAGGGCATGTTACCGAGATCAAAGAGGGGCTGAAGGAAGCTACTCATGAGACTGATATGAGTACGCAATCAGTATCATCTCCTGATGGGCGTGGTGACGTAACGAGTACAGTTATGCCTGGAAAATCTGAGCAGGGTGCTTCAGCAACGTCTTCACCGGCGCTGGAAAATTATCTGAGAATGAGCCGATTTTCTCTGGGTAGCATTGTTACCGACAGATCGTCCTTTCGGCCTAGCCGAGCACAGTCGGTGGTTCTGGCGTATGGAAGACAACAGCCCTCATCAGTCTATATTGCACCCTTACAGGCTCAGCAAATCGCTCAAGATATTGAAGAAAAGAGCGGCAGTCAGCCGGAGTCGATGTCGGAAGTTGAAATTGCCACTGGCTCGGGGCAACACAAGGATCAAAATATTACTAAGCAGCGGTATCCAGAGTTAGGCATTACAATAGAATCTTCAAGTCAGGGTCAGAAAGCCGAAATGAAACCAGTTTCTTTGATTGAAGACATTCCTGGCTTGGATATCGGAAAGCATCGACGAGTTTCTAGTTTTTCTAAACGTCCGCTGAGTAGGCCTCGTGGACCGCGAGAGTTCAGTGGCGCAAGTAGCGTGGACATGTCATCGTATAGTTCACATGGATCACCGTGGGTAAGCGCGTCTGAGCCAATAGTTGAGCATAAACCTGCTCAGCCAGAGCCAACTGAATCAATGCAAGGCTCATCGGGTAAAGGAAGTGCCTATTCCTACTTTAGCGCTGACGAGTACCCCGATGTCCCGCCTGAACTCCCGAAGAAAAATCCTGTTCGTCCGGTTGCGGATGCAGCGCAGAGTAGCAGCAACAGCTCATCAACTCGTCCAACGCAAGAGCAACGCCGTGCCCAGCCGGAGCCACAGACATATAGACGTCACCGCAAATCTAATTCAGCATCGGACATTAGGCAGCCAACATATTCCTGCAAGAAAAGCAGCAAAGGGAAGAGTTCGCGACCATACAGGGAGCGAGTTGTGTCGACTCCGGTGTACGATAAGCCGACAAGTCATCAGTTCCTTCCATCATGGTTCTCTGATGACAAGATGCTCAATTTCTCATGGGATCAACCTCCGGGATCAGAATTTGATGATATTATTAAATTGGGTATGGATCATAAGCGGATGCTGGAGAAATTTATCGAGACGCTGGGAAAGCTTAGCATCGAAGTATCGTTCGACGAGAAAAAGCGAGAAGAGGGACGACGGCGAATGGACAATGCCATGCTCGCATTGGAAGGGTGGATATAGTGTGTGTATTATTCGGCACGTGAACATATGTGTGGAGTCACAAAGAGCTTTTATGTTGGATTAAATTAAGTGCATTGTCAGGGCATATAAACTTTATGGATGGGAATTTGTATAAAGAATAGGTTGCTTTCTCATATATCTGGCGTTTTGCCCAGCTAAGGAAAACCCTAACCACAGGCATCTGCCTCGGCGAATGTCCTCCACATAATGCAACGAACGATCAACTTAACAGCTTAAATTCAGCGAAAGAAATGCAAAAATTATATGAAACTTCTCTGAACGATAGGAGAATCGAACCCCTGTCATTTGCTTGGAAGGCAAATATGATAACCACTACACTAACCGTCCGATAATGCGCAAGTAATAATGCTCGTCACCTGGTCAGGGACTTAAATAATGAACAAATGCCGCGCCCCGTCGGCTTACAATCAAAGTAATAAAGCACCGGCTCTTAAATCATAATATGGGCTATCAAATTACAGACAAAAATAAGTCCGTCGTCAAGACAGTACTCCTAGCCAGATCTGTTGCAAAATTGGAATCATGAGTCAGCTAAATGTAGGCTCTTCGTAGGTGAAGCAGATTATAGTAGCATTGTGGAATTACCTAAACCCGCATTATTCCCGTCACAATAACGCATTCGATATCGTAGGCATGATGGCTCACCTGACAGGCAAACCAATTGTGGAGTGGACGAGTCACCGAGTCGCCGACATCGCCAACCTTAAATTCGGAGAAAGCCCGGAAGCGGCGACTTCGAGACTCGTCCGTGTTTGTGAAAACCTATCAGCCAAATCTCGGGCAAGTGCACGACCCATCGGCGACGTCTCGCCCATCTGCATCCGCATATTTCTCGCTGGCATTATATAGCATCACCTGTTGAATTGTCTAGTCAGCTCGCAATTTAAATCTGCCACTGACGACACCATGCGACTTACATCTAGGCCATTACCTCGTCTCCGTCTCCTCGGTCTGCGAGCCAATCGTCGAATGCACAATTTGCCCTCACATATAACCGTCGACCCTGAAGTCAGCGAAGCAGTGCACGCCAACAAGCCTGTCGTTGCGCTCGAATCGACAATCCTAACTCATGGCATCCCATACCCTCATAACCTCGAGATGGCGCACGACCTCAACAAGCTTATCCGCGCGGAAGGCGCCATCCCAGCGACCATCGCTCTTGTAAAAGGCCGCCCGACCGTCGGTGCAACGGATGAGGAAATCGAGTATCTCTGTCAACCGCCGAAAGACGGCTCATTCATCAAGATCTCGCGCCGCGACATGGCATATGCAGTCGCGCATGGAATTACAGGCGGCACCACAATAGCCGGCACAATGATTCTTGCGCACTTGGCCGGCATCCGCGTCTTCGCGACCGGTGGTCTCGGCGGCGTCCACCGCGGCGCAGAGACAACGATGGATATCTCAGCCGATCTTGAGGAGCTTGGGCGGACGCCAGTTGCTGTTGTCAGTGCGGGTGCGAAAGCGATTTTGGATTTGGAGAAGACCTTTGAGTATTTGGAGACCAAGGGTGTACATGTGTCGACGTACGGGCCCAAGGGTGTCAATCTTCCGGCTTTTTACTCCCGAGATTCGAGTATTCCTTCACCATTTAACTTCGAGACTCCTAAAGAAGCTGCTGCTGTCATTCGTATGAGCTCCCGAAGATCTGTTTCCGCTGATGATACTGACATTCTAGACGCGAATTCACTCCTTCAATTACAATCGGGAATGCTTTTTTGCATTCCCGCACCCCACGAGTTCGACATCCCGGCCGTTGAAATCGACGCGATAATCAACAAAGCCGTCATATCTGCTCAAGAAGCTGGTATCAAGGGCAAAGCCATCACGCCCTTCCTGCTGAACCGGATTCTCGAGCTCACGGACGGGCGGTCGTTAGAATCAAACGTCGGGTTTGTGAAGAATAACATTAAAATGGGAGCCAGCATCGCCAAAGCGTTGAGCGAGATTGCGAACAAGGCGAATGACGAGGTGAGATAATGATTTATGCATATAGACCAGGTGTGGCGACAAAAAATATAGAAATGAAATTTGGTTTTCATGTATATACGACAATTGTAGTAACTTGATATGTTAAGATAATATAGCACTGGTTATTCATACATTTTGGTCTCATAGATATTACCTTCGTCAGCTTTACAGCCTGCAATTCCGTCTACAGTCGCACCAGCCGCTAAATCAGACTCTCTACCGACTCTAGAGCTAGCACAGACAAGCGACGCCGCAGATTGTCTTGTTGTCGGTGCCGTCGCAGTCGACTTAACCTGTGATCTTACCTACGGCGTCCTCGACAAGCAATCGAGCTGGATCCACACTTCGAACCAAGGGGCGATTCATCGGACACCTGGCGGCGTGGGCTTCAACCTCTGCTTAGCAACAACGTACGCATCGTCGCCCGACACGACAATCCGAATGATCTCAGCCGTCGGTCCGGAAGCACGCGACTTGCCGGCGGTATTAAATCTCACGTCGACAACTTCCCCGGACCTATCCGGGGTGCTGGTCATCGAGGACGGCAGAACCGCGCAGTACATCGCCATGCACGACTGCAAAGGCGACTTGATCCTCGCTTGCGCAGATATGGGCCTTGTCGAGCAACTATCCCCCGCACACATTAAATCCGAGTTCGCCCGCGCTGGAAAATCACCGCACTGGGTAGGCGTTGACGCGAATCTAAACCGCGAGCCGCTTTCCACAGCTATCTTGTGTGCACGGGAAGCGGGAGCGAAGGTACTGTTGGAACCAACCTCTGTGATGAGGGCCAAGGTAATCCTAGAACTAGGCGACGTTGGCGTGACAAATGTATGGCCGAATCCACCGGCTGTGGACGTCATGACTCCAAACTCTATCGAATTAGAAGGTTTGTTTTCACATGCTCGCGAATTGGGGCTGTTTGAGCGGCAAGACTGGTGGGACGTCATTGATGCAATGGGGACTACTACCGATTTCCAGACTGCGATCGCTTGGATGGCAAGGGAAAGCGGGATCATGGAGCAAGTTGTCGAGAAGGGGTTGGTTCAGATGGCTGTGCATTTACTTCCCTTCACGCCGAACTTGTTTGTCAAGATGGGCGAGCTAGGTGTGATCACAGTGCAACTTGTCAAGGAGAGCGAAGTTCGCGGCCGTATGGTCGGACCCAGGCAACTGTCCACTGGCCCTGGCTTCGTCATGTGGCGCGGTACAAAAATCGCCGGTCAGGGAGAGAACGTCTGTGTCCTCGTCCGACATCATGCCGCGCATAAAGTCACAGGCGACATTGTCAGCGTCACGGGCGCTGGGGACTCTTTTGCTGGTGTCTTGTTGTCGGAATTAGTAGCAGCTGATAAGCGGGGAATCAGGAACATATTGGCCGATGTTGACGCTATTGCCAGGACCGTGGACCACGCGCAGAGGGCGGCAGTATTGACTCTCTTGAGCAGATTCGCCATTAGTCCTGAAATAAAGAAATTGCAATAGAAAACTGGAGTTCGTTGTCCACAGGCATTGCACATGTTCTATATTTGCATATATATTACTTCATGATTTTCGATAATGATGAGATCCTATTAACTATCTATCACTGATACTCATATACCTATGCATACACAAAACAATAACTCCATAGCCCAAATGCCTTGACAACAAATTTCGACAGACCAATCAACCTATTTCCAATGTGAACGACAAACCCATATAATACAGCTACTCTTCCAATGTTATACATCACAAACTCGACCAAGTTCCAAAAAGAAATTATCCTCAGGAGAAGATATTTACCAACGCAGAGACAGCTAACCCGACACGTAATTATTTCCAGCCAGTTACACTAGAGATTGACAACGATCTAAAGAAAGTGTAAAATTTCGTCCGTGCTGCAATATGCTTTACTCCGCCATCTCCACATCTTTCTTCTCACGATTGCCGTCTTTGGATTGCAAGGCAACCTTGTCCTCCTGCTCCAGCTGGTCAATCTTCCAGACGAGGACGCTCTCGTAGCAGATGACAAATTGACGGAGACACTGCACCATCGACAATCTCTGGGTACGCAAGTCGTGCACGACCCCGGCAACTAAATCCTCGGTCTGGGAAGACGACGGACTGCCGTATTCTTTATTGCGACTGAGAATGTCAATCACCGAATCGACAGTGCAGAATGTACCAGTACGTCCACAGCCCGCACTGCAGTGAACGACCACGGGAGGAGTAACTGCATCCGCCTCGCCACCGTCAGCAGAGTTAAACTGACTGGAAAGCTTGCTGAGAGCGACAATATCGATGGGATCCGCAGGCGTGCCTAGATCAGGCCAAGAAATATACTGAATGTGGGTAATCTCGCGAAACGAGGAAAACGGCTGCGAGGCAAGCGAAAGCGAGAACTTGCGAATGCGAACCTTGGTGTTTGTCTTTGAGGATAAGACTACTTCCTGCTCGGACAGAGGACTGAGGGTAAGTTGACCGTATCTCGTATCCTGCCAGTAAGAATGACACTTGACCTGGCCGCCTTCCTTTATAGGCGTCAACATGACGATAACGCGAACGTTCTGATCCCAGACAACCGACCAAAAATCAGTGAATGTCTCAGGAAGCGGTCCCTGCGTAGCAATATATTGTTTCAAACTCCCATGCGCGCGAATAAAACTCGCGTTAATGTAGTCGCACGATCCTGGAGCGCACGAAAGTTTGACACGAGTGTGATCATACGGAAAGATATTGTTATATCGATTCTTCGTGCCACGTTCCAATGCCGCGCTGATCGAGAACTTCTGCTCTTGCTTTTCAGGCTCGCGCTTCGAAAACGCGTTCTTCAAAGAACATGCATTCGCGATGCTGCAGCCACCAAATGCGGACTCCAGTCTTCCTTTCTCTGCTTTCTCGATCTCCAAAAACCTATCCGCAATTCGCTTCGGACCATCACATGAGCAAACATCTTGAAGCCACAAGGGCAATCGGCGAAGCTTCGATGGCGTACAGTTGTCCGGAATGCGGATGGGTAAAGGCTCACCCACACCTCCGACAAGGTCCATGTTCTGGCGAATGTTGGAAAAGAACGGATTGACTAGAGGCTGCTTTTTGGAGAAGAGAGGAAGATGGAGGCCTGACAGGATAGGAAGACATAACGAGTCACACTTCTTAGACGACGAGGCTGCGGTAGGAATCGTGCTCACCGATGGGCTCGACGATGTACTACCGAATTCGACGAAATCACGTAATTGCGGAGTAAACTCGCAAATGCCACCTTTACCATGGTCAGCATACCGCCAGATCTAGAAATCGACAGCAAAACTCACCCTTCAAGAAATATACGTGACCGGCAAACCCGCTGTCGTTCAAGAACTTTCGAGCAGTCTGGAACACAGGAGACGAAACAGTTAGAGTAGTAGACGAGCCATCATACACAATAATCGACTTTGCAGACTGCCAACTGCTTAATCGATTTCTCTGTTCGGTCGCGAGAGAGTCGAGGATCTTCGAGACATTGAAAGCTGGCCGCTTCAGTAAGGTTGACGGGAGACAAAGATTTACGGCGCCGCGGATGCGCTCGTTGGCGTATTGAGCGTACGGTCGTACGTCGAGAATGAGGATCTTCGATGGTGCGGATGCGATGTTCATGCCCAAGTCTGCAGCGCACATAGGTGGGATGGCGTCAATATCGGCACTAGCAGCATTATTCCTTGGGGATGAGCCCATCTGCAATGACGGCATTGGTGAGGACTTAGACGATGTAAAACTCAGGCCACCAGCAACAGCGCCGGAAGTTGAACATGATGGGACGGGAGAATAGTCGGACGAGTTCGAAGATGTCGAGGAGAACGATGACGTAGGGGCGAGGTGGCCAAACTTTGGAGACTCAGTAGACGACGAGTCTTCGGTCTCGTTGTCAGACTGAGACGGAATGGAGCACGGAGGAGTTGGAGGAGGAGGCAAATCGAAGAAGGACGATGTTGACTCTGGTTCAGAGATTGGCGCGGGAGTCCGGGGCATCGGCGTTAGGGAGACCCCATGTCCAGACAGCGCGAAAGGTGCAGGCAGACTGCCCTGGTTTCCGGAAAATGTATGGTGAATGGCGAGACGGGTGGATAGTAGATTCTGAGCAGTGCGGTCGCTTGGCGTCTGCTTCGGCTGCTGATGCTGGTGGTGGTAGTGGTGCTGATGCTGGTGCTTGTGAGGCGAGGTAGGTTGAGCGTGGACGTCAACAGCGGAGGACACCATTGGCAGCACTAACAGGTTCCCAGCGGGGAGCTGCGAGCAGAGATGATGACAGGGACGAGTCGGGGAAGTAGACTGAGAGTGTTGAAGATAACTTGTGAGTAGTTGGGGAGCTGTCAGGAGTGGTGAGGAAAGGAAGAAGTTATGACGAGAGAGGATTAATAAGGAAACCCGACAGACCTGCACGCGAGACTTCACTGCCAGGCGTGAGAGCCATCGGTGCGAGACGGACGTGGCGTATAGTTGCGACCTGCAATGCAGATGCGCCCGAAGCGCGGCGGCTGGTGGCGGTTGGTTGCCAGTGGCGATAGAAGTGTGGCTGTGAATGACGCATGCGGCGGTGCGCGACAAGATAAACGCCGGCAGATAAAAGGCACACCACCGCAAAACTGCGATGACGCAATTGTGCGTGTATTTTTGGCGCGTGCCTGTGGAAATTGTGCAACCGTGCGGCTCGTTGCTCACGGTCGTGGCTCAAAGTCGCACAAACAAATTATCCTCATCTCGAGTTCCGAAGATCGCCCCACCAAGCGCCCCCGCCAAATGTTAGGCAGGCACGTCTCGACTGCGGTCCCCGGCCCAGTCTCGGCCTGCTCTTCAAATCTGCGATTCGAGGCAATCTCGCCGAGGTCTCTCGCAACTTGTCGTGTACACGCTGAACCAGTTCGTCGGATACGTCCCTCACCTAGCTCTAATTAACATAAGCGAGTCTTGACAGCGTAGATCGCTTCCTGAAACAAGTTCTCCTTCTCGAAGCAACTGCAGCTGTCGTGATCACGCCTACGACTACTCACTTTCAGCAAATTCTCGTCGCTGACCTCGACGGGCAGAGAGTATACAACACAAGTTCCACTGCGAATGTCCACAACTGTAGCTGCAGTCGTCCTCCTACGGGTTTAAGTTTCTCAATCTGACATAGCTGAAATATCCTTTTTGTTTCTCTCTTACACATCATCATTAGTATATGCACCACGCACTTCTTCATACAAGTATGCAAATAGAGGCGTACAAAACCTTTCCCGCATTCGGAAATTCCATAGGCGCTCTAAAAAATAGTATTCTCCCCCAATTATTGTACATGCACAAACAATGCCCTTAGATTAATCACTCTTAACCATACAAACTATTCTATACCAAACAGTTACAGCGACCCTGCACTATTGATGGCCTCGACACTATACACTTAGTAGACACATATGTCAACCAATATTTTCACAATTCCGTTTCCATGCGCGTAAGTCGGCCATAAACCCTAAACTCAAGTTAACCACGCACATTGCTAAATGGCAATATAAAACACCACAAGTCCATCGAGGGACTCCTTCGATCAACTAGCCGAGAAGATAGAAGAAGAAACCCAAATCCAAGACAACAACACCTCTGGCTGAGCTATACCCGGTTCTGACGCAATATATAAAACTGTAAAGTACTTACTCTCTCGGCATTCGGTACTGAATCATGCCAGCATATATCATACAATTCTTCGCTCGCGTACGCAATTCTCCAATTTTCTGTTATCAAACAAATTAGCCGATCCATATCTGATCACAATGTAACTTGACCGTATTTGATTGCATGCCGGTATTGATCGTCGAGAGAGACGCGTTTTCAATAATTTCTATCGCACTCACCTTGCTTCTCGTTGCATCACCATAGGCGCTGGCGTCCATCTCACGAGTGATTCGAACGAAAGATTCCATCGCCATCACAAGTAGCATCGGCACATTCCTCGCCACACTCTCATCCAATCCGCCAAACTGCTGCGCCCGGCGCCGGATACTTCCCGTGTCGTTGGCCAGTTCCATAGGTAACACGTTCACGTTCGCAACGCACTCCAAACAATGTTCCCACCTGCCGTCCTCAAAAGCCCGGCGAGCATCGACAATGTGCAAAAGCATCGCGCACGCCTCCCGATTCCTCGGCGTCACCTTGCGTAGAATCTCGCCGTTATTTGAGTAAACAGCCATCATGTTCCGCGCCAGCTGCACCGGATCCTCGGCGGCAGCCAGCGACATGCTCACGCCTGCGCCAACCTCATCTGAACTTAAGTCCGCGATCGCCAACGACTCGCCCAACGTCTTGTTGATTATTGCGACAACAACGTCATACTCCTCGGACAGATGGTACAGCAACACCGCATCTGGCGTTCGCCCGTCCTGATCGGCTTGCTCAGCAGCCTGTTCCGTGATCGTCCGTAAGTACTGTTGTTCGTCGCTTATTTTGATCAACTCCATCTTCCGCTCGATAATGCCCGGTACACGGGTTCCATCCGCGCGGACGTCACCCAACAACACCGCGAAATCACGGGTCTCAAGAACAAGTTCCCGTAACGACTCGTGGCACAGCCGCAGATATTGCGCTCCTTTGTCACCGATTTTCAGGTCACCGCACAGGCAAATCAAGGAAAGGTAGTCAACCGCAATTTCAGGATCCGTCCGTCTGAAATCTCGAGTGTAATATCCCACCAATCTGGCGAAGTTGATCTCCGGCCGTCCTTGAGCGTCGACGGTCAACAGGTCCGCGTCAAGCGATGCTGTGTCGGCTGAGACCCGCAGTAGGCCGTAGTATGTTAGTCCAATTGCAAAGTGCACCGCGTCCACGGGATGGTACTTGTAAATGTAATGTATCGCACGCTCGTATTGACCACTGAGCAGAAGAACCTGAAAGTAGACGCCAGGATTGTTACCCCGTGGATTAAAATGTCGCGCACCAAACTGGACAAGCATATTTTGCAAGTCCGATAATGTGTATCTCTCTGCCGGAGAAACGCCAAACACGTCTGTAGTCGCCGACGGCGAATCCTGAGTCATCATCAACTGTGCCCACATCCAGTCCTCTGCAATAAGTAGCACCTCCGGAATGTTCTTTCGATTCAACTCGCATCGACCAATGAGCTTGTACAGAGCATATTTGTAAGGATCGTCAGTCTTAGGGTCGTAGACGCGAATGTGGTGGTTGAATTCAGCCTGAAGGCGCTCAGCTAGATCTCCTGGAAGCCGGCGCTCGTCCCCGGACTTGACGTATGCTTTAAGATAGATTGGGAAAGTTCGCTCAATTTTCTGGAAATATCCTTCATTCTGAACTGTGTAGTCAAGCGCTTCTTGGAGATGGCCAGAACGGAACAGGTAGAAAATAAGGGCCCATATAGGTACATTATTGACAATCTAAAATCGTTAGCTCACAATTTTTGCGATTCAGGAAGTTCGCCGTACTTGTAAATTCTGCTTCATCCACACTCCATTCTTCAGAAATCTGAGCTTCAGATATGCCAAAACCTTATTTTCGACTGATGGAATACCACCAAGTTGCGCTTCTTGTGGATACTTCGTAATATCGCTCTCCACAAGATTGAAAAACTGCATTTCAAGATAATGCCTTGAACCCCGCACGATAAGCTTTTGCATATGAATGCTTTCCGGTGAACCTTCCGCACTCTCACAATAATCATTCGCAAATTTGCGTTCGGGAGTGTCTGGTGGAATGACACAGCCAAGCATTACCCAGGAATCATTTAATTGTTGTGTCCGCGTATCAGTTCCAAAGCTTTTTAAAACTTCAGCCATCTCAGGAATCAACGGCATACTTCTGTGCTCAAGCCTGCATTTGTTCAAAGCAGTGATGACGGCCGCGTACCGCTGTTGTCTGTTTTGCAGTAGCAGTCCCACTTGCTGTTGCTGAATCACCGTGTCAACCCCGCCAACGTCCGGAAATTCCAACACACCAGAAGCTGGGCCCAGCACGCTCCGGCCAAGGGACGACTTCTTCCATCCAGCAGCTGCAGTAGCAGATGGCAATCTTGTTCGTCCAGGAGTAGCCTCGGCACCCGACAACGGCAACTGCTGCGCCCCACTTCCGGTCCCGGTCGCGCCAATCCCTAGCTCCGCACCCAATTTACTCGCCGTCCCGCGCGGCACTAGGCCAAAATGTTCGCAAACAAGCAACTTTTCGTAATTCCAATCCAATCGAATATTTGCGCTCACATACGCGTCAAATTTGCGCGCCGTCTGCTTGACCGAATCTTCGATCGACGCAATGATGTTTTCTTCTCTCTTATACCGTAGATATCCCGCAATATCCGTCTCGGTCGCGCTGGTAACCGTTGTCTCGACCGTTGTGCGTAGCGTAACAGTCTCTAAATCCTGCGCAATATCTTCGGCATTTATCCCGCTTCCCGCCAACAAATAGTGCGCCTTCGTGTCGCCATCAGCGGATGGCGCCGCCTTGTCGCGGAGAACACGCGCCTGCGAGGAAATCTCGCTTATACCGAGTTGGATCGCGCCCAGACCCGTTACATTTCGCGGCAAACTTTTCGTGTTCTCGAGAAGTTGGTCGAGAAGTGAAGCCGCAGGCGGCAATAGCGTTGTCGATGTCGTGGTAGTGTTGTTTGAAGTCGTGAGACCCGCTGGCGCGGCAGTGGTGGTGGTTGTGGATGACATTTTTCCTGAGCGTGGATATTGACGGAACCGTCGTACGCGTTGACAGCAGCCAGCTCTGCTGTCGATCTGATCCCAATTCGATGTATAGAACAATCTACCAGTAGACGAAACTATAAATCGTAGAATTGGCGAAGATCGAGTATCGTACGCGGGTGTTCTTGATTTCTTCAAAATATTTTGGACGTGGAATTGCTATGAAAAGTTCGTGATTGCGTCTGAGATGGGAGCTCGCTTCATTGTCGACGCGACATGGGGTTCGTACCGTGTTGCTTATTTTCTTCCTGGGTCTGCTTCCAACTACAGGCAGATAGGTTACGTCACAATCAAGATATTTTAGAGGTAGATTAACTGTTCCACCCCAGCCTTACGGTAGTAAGCAACCCGTGATTACAATACTTTTACATAACTTGCTCTCGGCAAGCTTAGAACATGTCACTAAGGATGCGCAAGCCTGGATGGCAAGAGAATTCTCCATGCTGGCGCTGATTGTCTGGAATAGATACGTGCATATGATCTTGCTAAAAATGTTTTTGGTCAACACAACGTTTCTAGAAAGCATACAGCTAGATTACAGTCGCAATTGATCCGCAATAACTTCCAAAGACTAAATAAAATTAATTACAATAATACAGACGAACACTAGCTACAAGATAAAGTATGACTTAATATCCACTAAACGCCATCGCAACTCAACAGCTTCTGAAGTTCTGACTCTGACTGTGTATCTGCCCCGATCGGAATTCTCAGCACTTATCCACGAGGAATGGGTCCAGTTGTTGGTTAGATTTTGGCGTTGACTTTATCTAGCACGGTTGCTGCGGTGTTGGAAATATCGAGCAAGGACAGTGGGCAATGTAATCGGTAAATAGGCAGCACGCCTTCGACGCTTTTACTGACAAGGGGGAACACCTCGGCAATATGCGCAACAGACCTTCGGTATTTTGGAGACTGCAGCGCGACGCAATCTCTCAGCCAACTTTGCCAGCATGAGTCAAAATCATGATCGCGGGTTTCTTTCCCACTCGCAAGGAGATGAGCCCGCTTTCAAGTAGTATTGATCTCCTCTGGTAATCTCTCCCGTTTAACTTATCTGCAGAATCCCAACAAGTCAGCTATGTTAGGTCCTTGCGGTACTGCGGCTTTTGAGATCCGTTGGCTGGGTGTGAGTGATTTTATGAGCATGCAACTACTAGGCTGTGACTGGCGCTGCATGCTGATGCGTGGTTGAACCAGAGGGACGGCTTGCTACGGTAATGAACGTTGACATCGATAAAGACGGACGGAATAAAGTCCTCGGTCCGGCTGCCTTGTGCTCTTATTTCCTGGACTCTGACAGCTCGTATATTGGTGGATGTTCGTGCACGGGCACGATCTACAAACAAGAAAGGACTCTGTATGCCCATATTTGGAAGCGCTACCGATCGTGACAGATTGAGACGTCCGTCGTTGGGATGGAGACACGTGGTACGCTTTATTGCAATCGGAAAGAGTAAACATTGGACCCTACGTGAATGGTTTAAATATTTTCATGTAATATACTAGGCTGGCGCTAAGCTTACGACAGCCAGCAAACGAAATTAAAGAGATCATTACAATTCGCACTTTATGTTGTTATAGGTACGATTGGTATGAAGGTGAAGACTGGCGATCGATCGCCGAACCCAATCTGGGGTCCATTTGCATTATCCTCCCTAGTTTTACCCGCGAACGAATAACTATATTGGCATTCCCGTAGTATTATATCATATCGCATATTATTGACTAGCTAGATATTTAGACATCTGGAGGTTTCATCAACTTGCAGTCGCAGTAACAAAACACGGAAGCGGCAGATTCTGAAAGTAGACCAGGAATCACTGATTTGTTTGTACAAGGAAAATATTAGATACCGGGCAGCTTGTGTGCTGCGGGGCTTGTGGAGTGGTTGACAGCGGGTAAAATAGTTTCGTCAGCAGCCCACCTATTGTGATTTGTATAGTTTAACCTAACTCTATTGTCATTAGGGTGAACCGTTGAAACTCTGGACAAGTTGCAATGAGCTCACTAGCATTTTGAAAAGACCGGCGGCGCTCCTAAGAAGAGAGAAACATGGATGCCGCTCAATGCGGAGTTGGGCTTTGCCTCGTCTCGGTTATAGCATGTTGCGAGTTTCCACAATAATCAAGCATATCCGATATATTTCACGTTAATGCACTTTGGTGAGGAGCAATACGCTAGTGGTGGAGCAGGCTTGAGTCCGACGACATTGGTTTGAATTACGTGCGGGGTGTCGACGCAAGCTATATGGGAGTCTACATACGGCTCGGGAGGAAATGACGTTTTTTAACGAGGTATCGCCGGTTAAAGAAGAGCGTAGTATTGCCCGTGTTGGCCGATTGACTTTTGCCAGCTTTGGAATTAAGCTTATACCCCGCAATACCGCATCTATGTGCAGCTCGACTCCGCCGGGGCGACTATTACACCACACTCCCATAATCTGCTTGATCATCGGTTTCTGTTACCACTTAAAATACCCAGCTGGCCTGCGCTATCCTCAGGTCCTATGGCAGGGCTTACTGTTAGACCGAGATCCCGAGGCAAGACAATTGCGGTGTGCCAAGGCGGGGTAAATAAGGTTTATGCGAAGTTTTAGCTTGAAAGAGGCGGGGGACGGCATCGCGGGAACCGCTCCGGCTGGGCGAGAGATCTTTGCAACCCCATCGACTTGCTACTTGGCCTGTTAGTCAAATTCGACGCTGTCCACTACCTTCGGCATTGCATGATAATGATATCAGGAGGCAAAACAAAAAATGGCAATCCACCATTGGCTCCTAAGAATGGGCGGTACGATGTCGCTAAGTGTATTACCAGCGGATAAATTCGCTAGTATAGAGGCGCCAACTAAAATTAAAATTTCAAAGTAGCTTCTGGAATAACCAAAATCCGACCTTTATTAGCCCTTCATGCCGAACCCCAGCTGATTGCCAATTCAAGGTTCACAGTCGCAACCCTACCAGGATACCGTGCCGTGGAAAAATGCTGTCCGCACACGACCGCAACCAAGTTATCGCGGAACCCACACTTTCGCTTACAGCTTCGCTCGCAACTACGCGGCCTTGACCCGGCCGATCCGACGTCCGGTAGAGTACTTTAACGTGCTCTTGTGCCGGTACTTGCTGCCTCTACATTACCTGCATACTTCGTCATGTGTCTGGCCACTGAGTCTGTTGATAATTTTCAATGGAGTGACTAGTCATGGCACTGGTGTCTGCTGCTTGTAAGCTAACTGGTGCAGTAACGTGGTCAATCCCTAGCTCCGCAGACTCTCGGCATTCGACGAACCCACAGCTCTCCACATCGATGACGCTATTCCACACAATGGAATGCCGCATTGTTGGACTGCTACTGCCTTCGAGCTGTCGAGCGTGTCCTTGGTACTTGGTTCTTGGTACCTTGAGGTCTGGCGGTGTGCTCCCAACAAATCTGTCAGCTGTATACTGATTACTTGACTGACTGGCTAAGTCGTGATAGCTATGTTCTGCCTAACTTCAACTCTGCCCTGTGCTGGTCAATATATAAAGCCGGGCCTCCCACTCATTGCATTGCCCCTCATACCAGTCACCGTCCGCGCCACTCTGTAGATTGCCTTGCCGCAGACGTCAGTATGCTGTTCGCGAAGAAGACGGCCTCTGCCATCACGGCTCTCCTGGCCGTTTCAGTTTCGGCTTCACCCGCTCACCACAAAGCTACATCCACTCTCTCGATGTCGGTCATTTCCTCCACTGCGAGTGCTACGTCATCTGCTAGCAGTGAGGTTATATCTCTAGCTCAATGGGCTACAATAGGAGTGTAATGGTTCTCACTTGTTAGCCTGTCGAGTCCCATTCTGTTCTAACATTTGCCACAGAACCCAATATCCAAATATATTCGACCCTAACGCTGCTGATGCCAACGAGGTCTGCTCAGGCTACAGTTTGACTGGTTTGAAGACCACCGAGACTGGATTGTACGGCCGTCTCAGTCTTCTCAAGGAGTGCAATGTCTACGGCTACGACTTCGACGAGCTCTCGCTCTTCGTCGAATATCAATCCGCCGAGCGTCTCAATGTTCAGATCCAGCCCGTCGACCTGACATACGTCTATATTCTGCCCGATAATTTGGTATCTAAACCTGGTGTCGAGACATTAACTCCATTTGTCGATTCCGATTTGGTCTTCGCGTACACTGCTTCGCCGTTCAGTTTCACCATCGTCCGGAAGTCAACTGGTGAGATCCTATTCTCAACAGCAGGAAATCCTCTCGTGTACGAGAATCAGTTCATCCAGTTCAACACCTCTTTGCCTAAGGGACATTTCATCACTGGTCTCGGAGAGTCTATCCATGGTTTCCAGCAGGAGCCTGGTGTGAACAAAACTCTCTATGCGAATGACGTCGGGGACCCAATTGACGCTAACATCTACGGTGTCCATCCGATCTATGTTGATCAGCGTTATGGCACTAACACCACGCACGGCGTCTACCTTCGCAATTCTCACGCCCAGGAGGTTTTGATCCGAGAGGAGTCTCTCACGTGGCGCTTGCTCGGTGGCACTCTTGACATCTACTTCTTCACCGGACCGACAGTCAAAGACGTAATAACTCAGTACGTTTCGACTATTGGTCTGCCGAACTTGATTCCATACTGGTCTCTCGGATTCCACCAGTGCAGATGGGGCTACCAAACAAGCGATCGGTTAAGCGAGGTCATTGAGAATTTCCGCAAGTTCGACATTCCTCTTGAGACTATCTGGACTGACATCGACTACATGGACTCGTACAAGGACTTCACAACCGATCCTCACCGCTACCCGCTTGAGAAGTTCCAGGCTGTCATCGACGCTCTTCATGCAAACCACCAGCATTACATCCCTATCGTTGACGCGGCTATTTATCACCCTTCGCCATTGAACAAATCTGATATCTATCCAGTCTTCGACGATGGTGTAGCAGCTGATGCCTTCTTGAAGAATCCTGATGGATCGCTCTACATTGGCGCTGTGTGGCCCGGCTATACTGTCTATCCCGATTGGTTGGCGTCTGGCACTCAAGAGTGGTGGACCAAGGCTATGGTCGATTGGCACCAGCAGGTCCCTTTTGATGGTATCTGGCTCGATATGAACGAAGTCTCGTCATTCTGTGTTGGTTCTTGCGGTTCCAAGAACTACACGCAGAATCCCGTTCATCCTCCGTTCGACGTCGGTGGACCGGCTACTACATTCCCCCTTGGCTTCAACATCACCAACTCGACCGATCTACCGTACTACAACTCCATCTGGTATACTTACACGCACACTCCCAGCCCATCCTCCACGGCGAGCACGACCTCTACTTCGAGTACTGTGTCCACCGATCCGATGAACACCAAGGCTCCTGGCAAGGGTAACATCAACTATCCGCCTTATGCCATCAACCACCAGCAGGGAAACCATGATCTTGCGGTCCACGCTGTTTCCCCTAATGCTACCCACGCTGATGGCACGGTCGAGTATGAAGTCCACAGCTTGTGGGGATACGGTATCACGAATGCCACTTACCACGCTCTCCTTGAGGTCTTTCCCGACAAGCGTCCATTTATCATCTCACGATCGACGTTCCCTGGATCGGGTACTTATGGCGGCCATTGGGGAGGGGATAATAGCGCTGACTGGGCGTACATGTATTTCTCGATTCCCCAGGCTCTCTCGTTTGGTCTATTCGGTATCCCAATGTTCGGTGTCGATGTCTGCGGTTTCAACGGCAACACTGATATGGAGCTTTGCAACAGATGGATGCAGCTGGGCGCCTTCTTCCCCTTCTATCGTAATCACAACTACCTCGGAGCGATCGACCAGGAGCCCTATGTTTGGGAGTCCGTCACTGAAGCCACCCGCACTGTCATGGCTATCCGATACGAAATCTTGCCTTACTACTACACTCTTATGTACGAATCAAGCAAGACTGGTATGCCAGCCATGCGTGCACTCTGTTGGGAGTTCCCTTATGACAAGTCTTTGGCGTCTGTTGAGACGCAGTTCTTGGTTGGCGAGGCTATTCTTGTTACGTATGGGTTGCCGATTTGCTCTCTTTCTTCCAATCTTCCCTAACATGTTTAGTCCCGTCTTGGAGCCCCTAGTTAATTATGTCAAGGGTGTTTTCCCTGGTGTTCCCGACGAGGTTTGGTATGACTACTACACCCATGAGCGCGTCAGCGCCGGTCCAGGCGAGAACGTCACTCTTTCGGCTCCACTCGGCCACATCAACGTACACATCCGCGGCGGTTATATCATCCCGACCCAAAAGCCCGCGTACACCACCACTGAGACGCGCAAGAATGACTGGGGTATTACTGTCGCCCTCGACAAAGTCGGTTCTGCTCAGGGCACCCTCTATGTCGATGATGGCGAATCTCTCGTCGTTGAGGACTCCTTGGTCGTCGATTTTGTCGCTACGCACGGCTCGCTTTACACGTTTTCTCGAGGCACGTACGACGCTTGCCAGCCACTGGGCAGTATCACTGTTCTCGGCGTCGACTCCAAGCCCAGCGTTGTCAGCCTCGGCGAGACAAAGATCTCCAACTTTACCTATGTCAACAATACTCTGTCCGTTGAGAATCTCCAGTCGCTCACAAGAGCGGGCGCTTGGGCTACTCCCCTTGTCTTTTCTTGGGAGTAAAATATGGTGATGTATACAGATAAAAATAGAAAACTATGTAGTTTTGTAATTTCGTGAATTTGCATCTGGTGCATTGCCAAGATTTGCTCTTGTATTGTTTACATCCAGTGGTTTTGTGATAATGCAATTTTTTTTTAGATTGGATTCCTTACGCCGTAGACGGTGAATCGTGGGATTTCTCGAAACAGACTAACAGACGAATAATTGACGACTTGAGACATTCGATGTTGTCAAGCGTTGGTTGGTACGTTGGATGTTGCCAAGCGTTGGTTGGTACGTTGGATGTTGCCAATCGGACTAAGATACGGTTTGGAGAACACGGGAGGTCAAAATCCATGTTAATACCGCAGGCCTCCCGTGACCTATACAAATCGTTAAGCTACTTCTCCATACAGAAGACCGTATAGAATGTTTGCATCAACCAACGAGAAGCAATAATAGTATTGACGGGTCGGTCATATCAGACCCGACTGGAAACCAACTTCACGAGGTCGACACATTTGAGAGGCTACGGTATTTTGTCCTGATCATTTTATATAGTTTACAGATATAAAGGCAGCAGAGTGCATAACATGACAATGAGACAATAACAAGGGAAGAAACCATACAAATCTTGTGATAGCAAATGCAGGAAAAGTAAATACATACAATCAGAACTCGTCATTAATTGATAGAATACTTTATACCACACCAATATAATCCAAAATGGTAGGCAATCCCAGGAGACAATATAACAAACATAAAGCATGACTTTCAGACGCCAATAAACCAAAACCGGAAATGTGTAGGACTCGTATGTATGTCTATCACTTCCAAACCCATCGAGATGCTGCCAATTAAACTATAGAAAGTTTCGAGCCTTTGGGAGAATCATACCGATTATATGGATCATAAGGTCTGTCCCAAACTGCGTCAACTGGCGATACTTCGCTCGATGCCCGACTCTTTATAGATCCACTATTTTTAATTGTGTTATTGTATGTGTTGATATCATTGTCGTTCTCGTCCTCCTCTGGACCGTTCTCTTCGTCCAACCGTGTTAAACCGAGTCCTTGCTCCTCATACTCACCGATCAATCGCGCCTCTTGTCGTAAAGAGCTGCTTCGTCGGTGTATACCGAAGCTGTTCCGAGGCAACTGAATGCTCCGGCGCGTTTGGATGCTGGCGATACCGTTCTCCATAGGAATGCTATCCATTGTACGGTCAGCTTGGAAACTCCGGCCGTTGGGATCTGATCGAGAAATATTAAGCAAATATACGCCGCTGAAAATAATAAGGAAGCCGCAAAGAAGCGATAGTGTGTTGACTAAACTCGTCGTGTTGAATCCATGGAAAAGAATGGCGGAGGCAATAAGTGTGCAGGTCGTGAACGAGACGTAGTAGATGGGGTTCACAATGGATGTATCAAATTGATCCAATGCCTTGTTGAAATAATTCATCTGGGTTAGAATGCAAACTATGACAACAATGGCGAACACGTATGTCGATGGGTGAGTGAACTGGTTGTTTCCACCCAGAGTGAGCTTCAGAGCAATGCCGAAGCCCTTGATCGACATGACGGAGATTGACCCAACGGTGGCACAGATCGAGATATAGATCAATGGTGACCTCCTGCCGTACTTTGGAGCAACGTTGTAGATCATCACGCCAGCGAATATTACGACGGCAACACAATACAGCATGAATCCTAACAAAGCGGATACATTAACCAAAAGCATCATTAACAATATATTGTCCTGATACGTACCTGGCTGTATTGCATACATCAAAATTTCATCGACAGTTTGGATCTCCTCGTCAGGAGGAGCGTGGAGGACAATAATCACGGACCCGATCAAGCAAATAGCACAACCCATTTTACCCAATATGCCCAACTCTTCCTTAAGAAAAAGAGCAGCCAATACTGCCCTGTGGTATAGCAACGATTAGCCTCTTGACACAACTTGCTACGTTATCATGGTTACACGTACCCTATAAGTACACTCAACGCTCCTAATGGCGTCACAAGAATAGGGGGTGCGAACGTATACGCAGCGAAATTGGCGACTTCTCCGATAACCACTTATGAAAATCCAAGTTAATATTGACATCTTGATGAGCACTGGTCACCTAGGTTCTTACTTGTAATCATGCCAGCCCACCAGATGGGGTTCTTCAGGTACTGGTAGCCATTACCTTCAAATCCATGTTTGTCGGACGCATCCATAAGACCCTGGGATCCGTCAGTACCAATTCCTACTTCCCCAAGTCCAACTACCATAGAAATCGTGTTAAGGTGCAAATTGACCAACCTTCTTTGTTATTATGAAACTGGTGCCTAAACCAAACATTTTAGCAACAGCCTAAACGATTCCCAATTAACTAGATCTTACCGATAGCTAAACTGCTACTTATAGCAAGTCCCAGACCTATATACTTGTCCTCAACTTCTAGCGGTACAAACATGGTGGACGGTTGATTACGTGTCGAGGATAGGATCGTTCGACGAAGTAGACAACGCGTTGCTGGAATCAAATAGCGGGCACGACGACAGGTAGTGTCAAAGCTACCGCACGCGCGCACTTCGCAGACGTACAACTGAAGCAAGAGATAAAAAATCTAAAAGGAAGCGAGGCCTTGATTTTAGGAAATAGAAACTCAAGCAGTCTTTAGGCGGCAAATAAATTTTGATTTTGACAAAGCCTCTTGCGTTCCTTTGTGCGCAAGCTTAATCTGGCCACTTCACGTTGCGCTGAGAGAAAGCGCTTCACGCCCATTTTGGAACCCCTGGCCGCAGCAGCACGCTCACAAAAGGCGGGGGGCGGATGCGTCACGAAAGTTTGGCATCTTACCTTATTAGGAAATATAGTTGCCTGACAGGACAAGCGCAGGAGGCTGCAGAGCGCCACAGCAACCACATTTCGTGGCTTGTGCCGCTCTAACTTGTGCACAGGATCGCTCGTATCCCCGAACGACAGAGGTTAGGGTTTATCTTTTATCATTGCCAACACACGAATTTATAAAATTTATAAATGACGCGTGGGCGTTGGTAAAGAGAAATCAATGGCTGTGGAAGATGTGATTGACACGGCGAGAGTATATATATAATTAATTTTACGACCAACTATTGACGACGGCTACTTAAAGCGTTCTTCGTTCTTACCGACGAGGTCTTCGAATTCGGCACAAATTGATAGGCTGATCCCGTCTCTCTCCTTCTTCAGGGGCAAATATGCGGAATACTATGATGCCATTCAACTAGTCTGTACAAATTGCTCCATACAGTAACTTTCACCATATCACAATCTCAAAGACAGGCAAATGCTAAGCGAACTTTCCGTTAAAATATCACCAACCAGACTGTAACCCCGCGAGCTTACAAACTGGGAACAACGTACATAGATATTAGCGGTCAAGCACTACTCATACTCTAACAAATCCAATAATAATAAATAAACTAAATAAACTCATTAAAAATACTACCTTATTTTCACAGATAGCTAAAGTAAGACCTAGCCTCACCACGCTAACAGCGAAAAATATTTATATATACTTATGACACTGGGTCCATGGCGAGCATCAAATAAACCGTCCGCAGACGAGCTAGCGATGCAACGACGGTGTGCGGCAGAAAATATGCCATGCAGTACAACGGAGAGTTGCAAAGCTAAAACCAACCCAACACTCTGCATTCTTGAGACTCCGTAATCGGAGCTTCTACAGATTATTGTGCTTATCGTTTGAAGGATAGCAGTAGACTGATGGTGAACCATTGTACGTATCGTTCAAAGTTTGTGGGCGACCGATTA
The DNA here is from genome assembly GCA_030568215.1 of Lipomyces kockii. Classification (NCBI taxonomy): domain Eukaryota; kingdom Fungi; phylum Ascomycota; class Lipomycetes; order Lipomycetales; family Lipomycetaceae; genus Lipomyces; species Lipomyces kockii. The sequence goes on along the minus strand of JAJLTN010000559.1, from coordinate 99,930 downwards.
TTCGGAGACTGACTTGACTCGTTTATCTGGAGCAGATATTAGCACGAATAATTGCCAGCTATTAATGACAGTATAAGATACCTTCTGGCGCGACAATGTCGTCGTCCTCATCAAGCGTGTCATGGATTCGTTTAGCAGTCCCTCTATTGTCGGATACTACGTCTGCAGTAGTGGCTGGATTCGGTTCCTCGTATAATGTACTCTGCGGAAGGACTTCTCCCTTCGGTACGGCAATCTGAGACTTGGTCATGTCACCATTGGTGGTTTCCGCAGCTAGCGCAATAGCTTCTGCATCTGGGATGGTGTTAGATTCGGATCTCGCATCATACCTTAGTATCAACGCACCATTGACCACACCAGGGAGAGCGTCGTCCTGCTCTCGATAGTCCGCACCCTTAAAAGCGGCATCGCTGCTGTCCGGCGTTGCGTCTGCATGTACGAATTCGGAGCGAGCATCATTAGCTACCATAACCTCTTGCTCGTCCGCCACCTCACCCGCAGTAATATCCTGCAGATCAGTTGTATTTGCATCCAATCTTGTCCCCTCATCCGTAGCAGAGATGCCATTTGTATGATATTCAGGAGGTTGCTTCGCGATTGCTGCAGCATCCTCGTCATACAAGTATTGAAGTCCTTTGCCTTGCCTGATTAGCGCAGCAATATGGTTAAATCGATACAGGAATCTGACTTGCGCATTAAGGTGAATAATCAACGGCGCATTGGGGGTAACCGCGTTGTCGTTTATGCTCAGCCCTGAATACAGTTCTACCAGATCGTAAACCGTCACCTCCTGGCAGAAAACGTTATCCTGGACAGAGTTAAGCTTTAGAAATCGCCATCAAGTGCGCAATTATTGAAGTTCGTACTCACCTCAGACACAGAAAGTCCTAGTTGGGAGACCTCTGCCACGAGCTCGCAGTCCTCTGCGAGCTCGTCGTTAAAGACACCCCTCAAAACGGCAAACATAGTCGCCAAAGGTTGCGACAAAATAGCATAATCCTCTAAAATTGGCTGAGCTTCCAACTCGGCAACAAGATCATCAGAGGCATCGGATGGACAAAGCAGAAAATTCCCGTCATCTTTCCGTAAAATAACACAAGTGTTTGGGAAATCAATACGGACATTGCGAACCTCGTCTGTCGTCTGATCGACGGTTGCATCAGGTCCTTGAGATGCTGGACTCTCAGTATGTCCTAGAGGTGCCTGCTCGTGATTTTCTTGCTCATTCGCGGCAGCGGGAGCAAGTTCGGTTTCGACTACTTCTTCTTCGTGTCGCTGGGCATCCTGTTGATCGTCAGCCACGACTGAAGTCGCGCCAAGGCGTGGATCACGTTCAGCGACATTAGCGGCATTAGCGACATTAGCGACATTAACGACCTCCGCGGCCTCAACAGCCTCAGCGACCTCAGCGACCTCAGTGCGTCCAGCTTTCTCTTCACCGATCTCTGGGACAACCTCAGACGCTGATTCCTGGGCATAAAACACCTCGGCTGGAACCTCAGCAGGTTGCTCGACAACTGGCTCTTTTGTAGTCTCTTCAGCCGGGAGTTGCAGAGCAGACTGCGTCTCTTCAACTACCGATACAAAATGACTTCCGACATCGGCCTCATCAAGTACTTCGTCACGAACTTCCTCCTCCACGACAACGGGAACCGGCGTAGACCCATCAGCATCTAACAACTTTTCGTCCTCTTGGCCGACATTATTGTCAGCATCGACTTCCTCGATGACAATGTCATACCCACCATCCTTTTCGTCTTCCTCCATCCTGCTCGACCCAGGTGGGGAGGAGAGAGTGTTCTGCATCTGCGCAATAGCATGCTCCCCTTGCGCGTCCTCATCAAGCAACATCTCGTCATCGTCATCTTCGGCAGCAAGCATCTCGATGTCAGAGTGGAGCGATTGATCCATGTTGAAATCTTCTTCGTTCTGGCGCGATGGCTCCGGTGTGCTAGTGCCGGACGTTGATGAGAGAAACGAAGTCGTAGTAGGGATTGCTACGGTCGACATTAAGGTAGAGCAAATACTCTCTTCTCGGATCTGATACGGTCGAGATAAAGCGCGAATCGAGATGTGGATGCAATTAAATGTTCCGAGCAGCCGCGAGCTTATTTCGAAAATTCTGATGAGTTGGTGTAACTCCCCGATAGGGACTCCTTTTAGATCTGTAATCAGCTACCGATGGACCGTAAGGCGAACCTAGATAGTTAGTTGTCAGAAATACGTGCTACTTCGTCAGTATAAACCCTCCGTGATAATGACGATGCGACGTGAAACTTTGCCGAATGCAGAAATCAGTCGCCTAATATAGTACAAACAAGAATGGTACAATAATCAATCTCATAAAGAGTCAGAACAAAGCAAACAATTAAAGAATGGTCCAGGCAAAAGATTTACTAAATTCTAACTGCTGATGTGAATCAGTAGAAGTAGCCAAGGAACCGCAGGAGGCGATCTTTGATGTGGCTGAAACCTGCTCCTGTTCTGCATATTCAAAAAGGTATAGCATCTATACGGCATATACGGTCATTTTTGTTGTGAATACGTGCAAATGCCCTAGCGAGGTTTGCAGCTTTTGTAGGGTTTACTATGCACTTGGTTGAATCTACGAACTGCACACGTTTGGCGTAGCCGCCGTTTCAAACGAGAGATCGTGGCTGCAACGTTGCAATCGGGCAGAGAACAGACACCAAACATCCGCGATCAAGTGGTAGGAGGAATCTACGAAACATCGTTAAGAACTGCTCAGTTTGACTCACAGCATCCGCAATGGTATGTCATTGGCAATATAAGTGTCCATATCGAAGGTGTTGTATGACTACGTCGAGGAGTTCGCTGATGATGTCTTCCAGGTCGTCCTTGCCGCCTCAGTCTGCACCCGCGGAGGCAAAGCCGTACTCTCGCGTCAATTCCGTGACATGCCAAAGTCACGAATCGAAGCCCTTCTCGCTGCGTTTCCGAAGCTGACGCAGAGCGGCACCCAGCACACGACAGTTGAGGACGAAAATGTCCGATACGTGTATCAACCCCTCGAGGAGCTCTACATGGTTCTCATCACCAACCGGCAATCGAACATTTTACAAGACATTGACACTTTGCATTTGTTTTCGCAGACTGTGACGACGTTGTGCAAATCTGCAGACGAGCGTGAGATCTTAACCAATGCGTTTGAGTTGTTGAGCGCGTTTGATGAGATTGTGGAGCTGGGGTACAGGGAGAATTTGACGCTGTCGCAGATCCGGACCAATCTGGAGATGGACAGCCACGAGGAGAAAATCCAGGAGATTATTGCGAGGGTGAGTTTATACGAAAGAGGTAATATGATTTGAGACCCGTGTACTGACAGTCGTGAACAGAACAAAGAGCTGGAAGCAAACGAAGAGCGCAAGCGTCGGGCGAAACAATTCGACATGCAGCGCCGCGAAATGGCCAAACGCGGCATTTCCAGTAACAGCATCTCGTCGAGCTCGAGATTTCCGGCAGCAAGCGAATATACTGCGGCCGCACAATCTGCTGTCGCTGCCGAATCGTCCTACGAGTACGAAAGAAACCGCGCGTCGTCAGGTAGGGCGCCACCAAGAGGCAAAGGCATGCAGTTGGGCAAGAAGTCGAAGGCTACGGATATGTATGAGCATGTTCGCTCCGAGATTGGAATAGAAGAGTCGACACCTTTGGTGCATCCTGCAGCAGAGCCAATTGCTACTCCACCGGCGGCTGCATCGCCATATGCTTCCAACACCGGCGTTATGGTCAGTATAGTCGAGAGCGTCAGCGGGCAGATTTCTCGTGACGGCAGCGCCCAGGGCGTAGAAGTGAAGGGTGACCTACAGCTCCGTATCGCCGACCCGGCGCTCTCGAAGATCAGGCTCGCGATCGACCTTCCCGGTAACGCGGCACAATTCAAGACCCACCCGAACGTCGACAAGGCTTTGTTCGGCTCTAGCAAGATGATCGGACTTAAGGATGCCTCACGGGGCTTCCCATCCAACAACAACCCATTGGGCGTCCTGCGATGGCGATTAACCAGCAAAGGCGACGACGCCTCGCTTGTTCCATTAAGCTTCACGTGCTGGCTATCTCCTGGTGGCGCCGGCACATATCAGGTCACGATCGAGTACGAACTCCAATCTGAGGGCGCAATCCTCGAGGATGTCGCGGTTACAATTCCAATTCCAAGTGAAGCAGCCGAAGTAAACTCCGACTCCCTGTATGACCATGGTGGCAACTACATTCGCTGGCGCCTTCCAGTTATAAGCGAGGCAGAAGGAACATCATCCGGAAGCTTTGATTTCACTGCCGAGGGCGATGAAGAAGGAGATTTCTTCCCCATGGAGATATTTTTCAAGAAGACTACTCCGTTTGCGAGTATTGACATTTTGGACGTCATCGGTGTTGAATCTGGCGAGTCAGTACCGTTCACGAAAGAGATCAAGATTGAGGCGGAGAATTTCTCGATTGTTTAGATGCTTGAACAGTTTGCGTAGGAATGAGAAAGAAGGGGTAGTGAGTGTATGGGTAAAATGAATGATAGAATCATGTCAGTTTAGTGTCCTCTGTTCAAATCCTGTTTTATAGTAATGTTTTAATGGATTCACAACCGTTCAATTTTTTTCCTGTTAATTTCGCACCATTCTGTACTCTCTCCAGAACCCTTACCCTGATTTTGGCATTTTACCTACCCGCTGAATGGATGGGTAAAGGTTATCCAAAAGGTGTGTCATAACCGCAGCGGGTCACCCTGGACGTGCCAAGTTCTTTGAATTGGTATCGCGCTACAATTGGTTAGGGCTGCTCCGAATACGAATATTCGCAGTAATCGGCATTATTCGTATTGTTATTCGCAAGTCCCAACCGCTGCGACTAATATTCGCTATTTTATTCGCAAATCCTGAGCAGTGCGAATAATATTCGTAATTTATTTCGGCGAATAATTCGGAATATTCGCATCTAATCACGTGCTCAGGGTTATGCCCCCTAATAAATTTAATTCACAGTTTCAAGAGCCAAGATGGCCCCTTATAGCCTTCCAGCTCAATAATGTGATGTAAGGAGTAAATTGATAGCGAGCTGCGCACTTTTCTTGCTCTGTATATTGGTGTCAGGAGCAGGCCTGAACAGTGCAGTCTTGCGTTTTGTGGTTTGCGTCTTTCGTTTTGCGGTTTATGCCTCCGCTGTTCATTTGCTTGTGCCTTAATGCCTTTGCTTTTTCTTGTGTTGGAACCGTAATAAACTATGAGCAGTGCTTCTGAGGTTCAGGGTTTCAGGGGTTCAGGGGTTGCGAATAAATATGCGAATAACGAATATTCGGCCAATAATATTCCTTATTCGTTATTCGCAACGCAAAATGGTTGATGCGGATATTCGGAGCAGCCCTACTGAATTGGTGGTCGGATCTCCGTCCCTGGATTCTCACTAACGGTAGTAATTGTTTGCCTTTGAATTCCTGTTTGTCCAGCGTTCACTGCTGCGCAAGCATAGTTGCGCCCTTCTTGCCTCCCGTCGTTGGTGATTTGTCTCCGTTACCAAGTTGTGGCCTAGGAAATTCGAAAGTGTTCGATAAAAGTGTGTAGAATCGTAGCCATGGTTGAGCGTCGCATCATCACCTATCTTCTCGCGGAGTACCACACTCCTCAAGAGCCGCGCCTCTTAGGCCGAACAGAAAAAGGCGACTGATTACTTGCCTACCATGTCAGGTGCTTTGACGTCTGAGTTTTCTTTTCGGATAGAACTTCTAGATCGATAATTACACACTTCATGTTCGTAGGCGGCGTGTGGGTAGTATAATTAGGATGCTATTAGCGAATTCGGGTGCAAAGGATTGGGTCAGCTCGATCAGAGCTTGGCCGCAATACATTGGCTATGATATGAGGCGAGACACTGCCTCAAGTCGGATTTCCGGATTTAATTTATTGAAACTAGTTTTCGATGGTTGGTGATTACTCCTGATTACTCCTGATGCTCCTGATGGCTCCTGATGGCTCATGGGCGAGACTATTGAGGAGACCAATATTTCCTAGTCGGGACTGTCTCGGCCCCTGACTTGATTCTGCTGTCAAACTGCAAGTCTCTCAGATTCTGGTCAAAGCTTTCAAAATATAATATTTTATAGTGGTTAGGAGTATACATCGTTGGATGCGCGACGGCTTATTGCCTCTCGTATGCCGATGTCGGCCACTGATAGATGGCTGGTCGCCGACAGACCGGGCGAGGACCGTGTCTGGTTCTAGCCATTAGTCGAGGTGACTGCTGTTTGAGGCATGAGTTAGTTGCACATGTACAATCCAAGTCCACAATCGGACGGTAACCATGGGCCGCACGATGTGTCTTCCAGGACAGGCCCCTGCGACGTTTGCACGAGCACTACCGGGAAGCCTTAACTAGTGGCATCACCTTAGGATATTGAGATGGCCATTTTGCAGCACTCATCACAACAGTAAAATTCGACCTGTGGCATACTCTCGGACAGTGGGAATGAATAATATGTGATCTAGCAGCAAACCGCAAGCCTTGCTTGGTTTGGAAGGTCTAATGACATCGACGATTGTAGGGCCACTTTAGCAATGAGAGAGCCACAGGCTGTTTGCGCCGCACACGACGAGGACAGTGCGATTTTAGCCGTCGGCATTTCATGCCATAACGCGCGTTGCCGCAGCAACAGCCAACAATCCGCAAGCCTGTCACGCTCTGCCTCAGATTAAACAAGCGTAGCGTGTGCAAATGGTACCATTGGCAGAAGCGGCAGTGCGGCGTGAGATAGTCAGCCGTGACTATGACGTCTATGTGCCTTGATACCCCTATTTTTCTGATGCGATGAAACCGCTGCTTTGAGTACACTTGCGGCCTGTGCTCGCAAGACGTCTTTGGTGAATGTCGTGCGGCCTCCCCGCGCCAGCGTGTCCCCGACGTTGCCAGGCAACTACAAGCTCGTTGCTTCTCGTCTGGGTGTACATTCCTCGTACATCTGTTCCATTCGACTGGTTGAGATCCCCTCCGGACGTTTATGCCATCTTACCTCCGCAGTTCCGTGCTGCCGTATCATATTTTATCCTCCGGTCTGCCGTCGTGTCCGTTTTTATCTGTCCTTAGTCTTGTCCTGTCTGTCTGTATTGTCCTTTCCTGTCCTGTCGTACTTGTATTGGCATTGCAATTAGCATTATCGATTCACTCATTCAACCGGCCGTGACAGCTCGACAATTCCTTATTACTCTCGCCATGGATCGGCGTACCTGGACCGTCGCTCTCGTCCTAGGAAGTCTCCTATTGATGGCCGTCGTCCTACTCTCGAGCCCATCTGAGACTTACGTCGACCTCCAATTCAGCCAAAGCCCAGCAACCCGCTATGTTCAGAAAGCAGGCGTGGCACACGGCGTCTTCTTCGCCATGGAAGAATCCAAGGCTTCAGTCGAATACGAATCGTACAAACTTGCCACGAAACTCACTGACCAAAGAATCATCAACTTACGACCCGGTGCCAATGCGGCTGCGGAGGGCGAGAAGGATGAGGAACTGAAGGAGCAATGGAAAACGGCTATGAATATAATTGTGGAGTTGGTTAAAGTCGGATTCAGATTACGGGAAAACGTATTCCAGCTACCTCTCGTCGCGAAGCCGGGCAATCGGATACCGGAGTTGCGAAAATATGAACATGTGGCGGAAGGAGAAGAGCTTCCACTATCTATAACAGAGAGCGATCGCGCAGACTACGCTGATGTCAACTATGAAGCTATTAATGTCCATATTGTGTGCTCCAACGCTGTTCACTTTGACATTGCCTTGGCATTGGCCGGATCCATCATGCTCCCGCCGTCACTACAAAAAGACGAGATTTTGCAGACCGAAGATATCGAGGTTGCTATCAGTCAGACTGCGCGTTCTCGCGTCAATTTGACCATCATCGATGCTACCGATGCCGCTGTTACTACAGAAAGTCGTTATGACAATGAGGAATTTGATATGTTCAGAATGCTGATGCTCAAAGAGGTGCGTGCTGGTCTCCGATTCATTTACCATGTTAACTGAATGACAGGCCAAATTGCTGCCGATTCAAGTTGTCAAAGCTACTGAGCTTCCTGCCGGCGCTCCTGATGTCCTCTTCTTGGCTTCGTGTCTTGATGACGCCTTGGTTTTGTACGACGGCATAAGACGTGCTCTTGTCAGCAACAGCACCGTCCAATGTGTCGTACGTCACCCTTCACTATGGGATAGCGCTGCCAAAAAAGAAGAAACTTCGAAGCTCGCTGCACTTGCAAAGCCGTACATCTCCACCGGTAAGTGGTCGTTTGTTGCTACATCCAGACCGAGTTCGAATTATATGCAATTCGTTTTCCCGGAAGTGTTGGGTGTCTCCACACTTATTGCCGACAGCATTGCCGTTTTCAATCCAATCTTTGTACGAACGACTGTGCAGACCATCTCCGTTGAGCCTGGTGACGTGGCCGCTATTATTGGAGGTGATTTCGTCCGACCGGTGAATGACAAGCGCAGACTTTACGAACATACTATCACCAGATACACCGAGACAGCTCCCAATATCACAGTCCAGCTACTTGACTTCATCGGTGGCTCCGGAAAGATGGAGAGGTATGTGATCCCAGACCACAGAATGCTCTCTGTTGCCCGCAATGTTCCACTACACACCTATTTCGAAAGGCTAGCACAGTCTAGAGTCATCGTACCACTTCCCGTGCCAGACGACAATCCGGAACTCGCAATGCGGATGTCAGATATGGTCGCGACAATCGCGCTCTCCGTCGGCCGACCACTACTCACGCGCAAGTCAACCTACGCAAATGTCTTCGAGTCTCGAATCCCCTCCGACATGGTCATCATTGCAGAGGATCAGGAAGCGAAACGTATCGAGACGCCGTTCTTGGCGGGTTTGAAGTCATTTGCGCGAGCTGATACGCCTGAAATTTATACCCGCAAACGGCTGTTCTGGCATAGCCTCATCAATAAAGCAGAGGCCGCGCATGACAAGGTGATGGAGTCGAACTGGGAATGCATGAATCGTATCATTGGGCAAATCTTATTATAGACAGGGCAATTCGGTTTTCATTCTTCCGTACTATTTAGTAAATGGCGTTCATATGTATCTATTTTATTCCTGTGGTATGGGTTCCTCGGGCATTTTCATTCGCGTGCTGTGATTTTTGTTCTGTATTTTTCCTGTATTAGGAGGTTGATTGCTTAACTAAGCCGAGTTTGTATGAAACCACCAATTAAATAATCAACTACTTCACTTGCTCTAAACACTCCAAGCGTGACGCAAATAAGGAATATAACATTACTGATGCAGCTAGACAATGCAACTATTGAGCAATATCTCTAATCGTAATTATAGAGTTTTGGCGCATCCCACCTTAACGATGACAGCCGGCAGTGTGCGTTACTGCAGCCTTTCAGGATGCGAGCAAACCCAAATCTCGGTCGTCACGATCCGCGCGATCAACGTCCCCGGATTTCTCGACAGATCTTCGACGTGTCCAAGTCAACACCATCTGCCGTACCACTCTTGCTTCAATCGCTTCTGAGTATTTGCGAGACTTTAAATTACAGACAGGGATTATTATATTCAGATTCATAGACACAAGCCGCCAAGCTTAGAGCCTGACGCCTTTTAGAAGGACCAGTACTCTACTATGCCACCACCGTCAGATGCAGCTTCGTTTAGTCTCGACATAAGATACCCGGTATACGCCGCCGAGTTCGCCTCGGACACGACATTAATCGTCGCCGGAGGTGGCGGTGAAGGAAAGAATGGCGTCGCAAATAAGATTGTATGTCGTCGTTTGGTTGCGTCTTCGTGGACTATTTAGATTGAGTGGCTGAGCTGATATCGTGGAATTAATGTAGTCAGTGTTGAATATTGATCCCGCCGAAAAAAAGGTTGAGATCGCAGAGGAGAAGGTGCTGTCGAAGGATGAAGACTCGCCTATGAGTTTGGATGTCACTGAGGAGGTAAGAGCTCACCAAAACCTGAGGTTGATTCAAGATCTAATGTAAAATGATAGGGAGTCATTGCAATTGGCGTCAACTCCAGCACCGCAGCAATTAAGACAGGGAAGAACGAGCATTTACGACTATTTAAGCTTGAGAGCGATAATCGGATAGAAACGCAGGAAAGAACGCAATTGTTCACAGCCGAGCGTCTAGAAGAATATCAGGTATGCTTTCGTTTACGCTAGGTCCAAGATCATATAAGCTTACACAACTTGGTCAGAAATGTACACGGTTCTCACCTGCAGCGACGTACCTAGCGGTCGCATCATCAGTGGGCATCTTGCACTGCCTCGCGTTCCCGTCATTGCAGCCGCAGTTTCCGGCCATAGATATCTCTGAAGCCGGCGGCGACTCGGATATCCAGGATGTCGACTTCTCGTGCAACGAAAAACTACTCTCATACACGACTCCCAAATCCGTGACTTTACTCTCCACAGTGTCCGGCGAGAAAATAGCAGAATATTTTCCACCTCCCGCCAGCACCTTTCGCGGCGTCCGCTTCGCGTCGCACGATACCCTTATTCTCATTTCGAACCACGCCCGGCGTCGAGGCGCGTCGATTCTGAAGTTGACGTTACCGTCGGATATATACCTCACGAAGCAGCAATCGCAACCACCGGTACGTACAGTGCGCTCGCTGCACGCCGGCGTTAAAGCGGTCACGGCTCTGGACTGTCGAGAATCGATTGCGTGCGTCGCCGGCGCGGATTTGTCGGTCGCAGTCGTGAGAACTGATACCCTACGCGAGATCAAAATAATCCGCAACGCGCACGCGTTCCCGGTCACAAGGGTCGTCATAAACCCGTCCGGGACCGTGATGGCGAGCACATCCGTCGCGCAGTCTGTCGTCCTCGTCAGGATCGAGGGCGTGGCCGCCGCGTCGAGTCGGCGGGTGATGATTACGTCGACAATCGTGAGTGTGGTTGTGATTGTGATTATCGGTGTGCTTGTACAGTTGTTGGTCCAGAGACAGGTACTTGGGCGACAAGGGGATATGGCGGTTGGAGAGGATGAGTAGGCTGTGAAGAACTGACGTGTAAATTAGATTCTTAGAAAAATTTGGAGATTGTGCATGTGATTGTCTATATAAACCACATGAACCACATTAAACGTACAGGCAGACAAAAAAAAGCAAAACGCAAAAAAAAAAGTCCCAATGCATATATCTACACATTTCCATTATGCCCTCATTATATGAATCAAATAAACAGAACAGATTATGCCAAAACAAACTCGCTATATTATACATCTGTATAGTACACTACTTTTGCACCGCATTTGCTTGTGTAACTTCTTGTTTTTCGATTTTCACCGTCCTCGGTAGAGCATGATCTTCTAAAGCCGCTAAAATCGCTTCGAAAGTCTTCATGTTTTCGCTTACAAGGTTTGCCCGAATATCGACCATTGCGGCCTTCTTCGCCATCCACGAATCCTGCCCAAGATCCGCAATCCGCGAAAACGCCTCGACCTCCGTCTCCCCGTCTTCCTGGATCCAAACAGCATCGTCAGCAAGGTACGCGTACGCGCTCAACATCTGGCGCGTCATCAAGGGCGGCGTAACTGTGATGACAGATGTCGCGATTGAACTTGACGCTTGAGATTGCACGTAGTGTTGTGTCGCGAAAGAAGGAAGAATCAGTACCGCTTTGGAAATCTCTGCAAAGTATTGCGGAAACTCAAGACCGCTCTTGTATATTAGCTTGTTCTTGATTGAGTCTGGTGCTTGTAGTGGCTCGCCGTTGCCGACGAGCATAAGGTCGACCTGAGGATTGAATTTAGCGTATTGCTCAAAGATCCTGGTGTAATTCCTCCGCCACGGTTCCAGTTTGCCGACAATAGTGACAAACGGCTTGGTTGTCTCCAGATGGGCCTTCTCCTCCGGAAGCTTGAACACAGGATACAGCACCGGTGGAGAATACGTAACCTGCGTTCCTGTCTGGAAAAACTCTGCAAAGTTTTGTTCGACGAATTTTTGAACGTGCTGGGATAGCGTCACGAGCTGCCACTGACCTTTCAGAATCCATGGGCGCATGAATTTTATCTCGTTCTTAAACGGCGAGTCATCGTTGTTCTCGTTGTTTAAGTCAAATAACCGAGACTCATGGATGATGCACATGACATTCGCACCTTGCCCGAGGAGAATCTGGAGGGATGGTCCGAGTTGGCGGATATCCTCCGGACAGCTGGTCAGGAAAATCATATCAGGAACAGCGGCGCCGTTTTCGGCTGCTCTGTTGAATTCCTGCACATTCTGCATTTTCAGACCCTTTGGCTTTGCATACAGATCAAGCCACGGACGGACACCCCATCTGCTAGCGCCAGTCCAGCTAGCCCAGAGCGTCACATCGACATCGGGAAGACCAGAAAACGCGTGAAGGAACGGAATGACGACTTCGAAATGATATCGAGGCGTATTGATCAAGTACACGGTTCTGTGTCCGCGTTCTTTCGCCGGCGCAGCTTCGACGACGGCAGCAATTGTCGTCGCTGAGGAATCCTCTTCCGCAATCTCTTTGCCCTTGTCGAATAAGTTGGCGATATTAATGACAGTCTCAGTCTCAGTCTCGGTCACGGCTCCCGAGCCAGCTGGCACGTTGCTGACGTCGTCTTCGCGTGGTATCGTGGACTTGAACACATTGTGGACTTCCGTGGGCGTGAATATTAAGACAACGACGACTAGCACAATGACTATGCGGAAAATGCCCATAGCGGACGGGCGAAACGCCGGCATTTTGATTGGCGATGATGACGTATCGTAATATAGAGATACTACAATGCAGTCGAACGTTTAGCCTCCTGAGGCAATTGCTGGAGAACCTGCATATGCGTCTTGAATTGAAGCGTACAGAGACCAGCAGTGCCTGACGATGCAGGCCAGAGAACACGATTGCTTCAAGTGTCAGTCTGTGGCCGCAAAAACTGCGTCGCAGCCCGCGAACCGAATGCCCAGGCCAGGGGTTGCAACCCAAAATAGTCGGGAGTCCAGGTAGCGTCAGGGCCAAAAATGCATAACGAATTTCATGAGCGAGTGTGTCACACCACCTAAAAAGCTAACCCGTTACTCTGCATTTGGCCTCTATCGATAGCTTGGATGGCTAAGGATATCCTGCCTTCAGAACCAATTGATCGAATGTCAATTGGAGGATGCATTGATGATTGAATTTGCGTGGGTTATGAAATACGTTAACTTATCGCATTTTATTCAGTTTTTAAATTTTGAAGTAGGCATTTCTTGATCGTGCTCGCGTATTATTAGAGAGGTGTTCTTTTCCTCTGCCGATGCTCTCTAGACGATGTTATGGACACCCCTTTAGTAGGTATATTTCAGTGAAATTAATTTCAACATACAACATGATTAATTATTATATATTTGCACAAACCTATGAAACTAGTATAACTCGCAAAATTCGTGCTTTTCGTTTGTGTAAGATCTTCTCGTTGGATAGTGAATTAGGGTGTCAAGGGTGTCTGGCATACGGCAGACGCGTGCGAAGCGTTTGCCGCCAAACTACAATTATGACAAGAAGCAGCACAGAGAAGTTTCTTCTAATATAATGCAAATTAACTACTTTCTAGGGGTGGATACGATTACGGTACCGTCAAAATTTTATACTATTCGTAAAGTTAATCGCAAAAACGAGAACCTAATCGTAAAGTAATCGTATAGTCTACCGCAAAATCGTATAGTATAGTAATCGTATTCCTATTTAGGTATGGCGTGAAAAATTTCGCTGACTGTCTCTACATACTGCGAACAAACTATCTCGATCATTTGCCGCTCGCTTGACAACTTAGAAATATGGATCCTCCGATGTGACCCCGCCGAAAGCAAGCGGTTGATTATTTGGTATTGAATGATGGTTACGGTGGAGGTGTGAAGTGGCTGTTGAGAGATTATTTAGTGACCGAGAATTGCTTGGGTTAAGACGGCATTCCATGGAGTCAGGAACCATGAGAAAGCTTACTTTACTTGCAGATCACTTTTCAAGAGCAGCTGAATGGTAATTTTGTGCTATTTATTTCTATTTATTTGTTTGTCCTCTATGTGTGCATTTCGGAGCAGATAATGAAAGTCACGTGCATGACTATACGATTTTTTGCGAGTAGCCCACCTCAGCGCTCGTATAGTTAAAGGTAAAGTTTTACATGGACTCGTATAGTAATCGTATTGGACTTTACGAATACGAATAACGATTAATCGCAAATCGTATCCACCCCTACTACTTTCTGGCTCACTCTTAATCTCTTACGGCTATATATCTATCAGGCTATAAAGAATATAGGTAAGCATATAGACGGCTCCAACTATTCAGCGAATAGAAAGTTTGTAGATCTCCCATGCTGTGGCGTGCACTAGACATAATTCAAATTTCAAACTGTATTTATTCATGTATTATGCAGAGTAGTGGAGAACCAAGTACTAATGCAAATATAGACTAGCGTCGCACTTTGTAGCTCATCGTTGCACTTCAGTTCGCCTTCCCCAGATTTATCCGATCTGCACTCTCACCTTTGAATTCCGTCTCGTCGGCACTCTCACGTTAGAACATGGTACTGAAGACGTACAATCCCTACGTCGTGGCCGCCGCTGCGACGATTGGTGGCATGCTTTTCGGCTTTGACGTGTCTTCCGTCTCCGCGTTTGTCGATAATCCTACTTACCGAGAGTTCTTCGACTACCCAGATGACATCAAGCAAGGCGGAATTACGTCCGCAATGGCCGGTGGATCGTTTGTCGGGTCGCTTATTTCTGGTCGTATATCTGACATTTTGGGGCGGTATGTGGAAATGACTGGCTAATGCTGAGCTATGAGTAGAGGAACTTTGGAACTAATCCTGACGCTTATGTACAGACGATACGCTATTCAATGTGGCGCGATTATCTGGATGATCGGTTCTCTCATTCAGTGTACAGTCCAAAACACGACGCAGCTTATTATCGGCAGACTCATTTCAGGTGTAGCCATTGGCATCTGTTCGTCGCAAGTGCCAGTCTATATCGCCGAGCTGAGTCCGAAGAAAATTCGCGGTCGCCTTGTTGGTCTTTTTCAATGGGCAATTACATGGGGTATCATGTATGTCAGGAAAATGAAGGAGTTTGATAAGGGCCATTATTAATTTAGGATTAGGATCATGTTTTTCATTAGTTACGGGTGCTCCTTTATGACCGGAGCCAAGAGCTTTCGGATCGCGTGGGGGCTCCAGATTGTCCCTGGCGCGCTATTGTTATCGGCGCTAGTTTTCTTCCCGGAATCTCCTCGTTGGCTAGCTACTAAGGATCGTTGGGACGAGGCCACGAACGTTATTGCGCACATTCAAGGTGGTGGTGATATGGATCATCCGGATGTTCTTGTTGAGATGCAGGAAATTCGAGAAGTTGTCCGTATTGACCGTATGTCGAAAGACGTCTCTATTTTTGACCTTTTTGCTCCTGGATCGCGGCTTCGTACTTTTGTCGGTGCGTCAGCTCAGATGTGGCAACAATTAAGCGGGATAAACGTGATGATGTACTACGTCGTCTACACTTTCGCGATGGCCGGCTACGAAGGTAATGCTGGCCTGATTTCATCTTCCGTTCAGTACATCATCAATGTGATCATGACTGTTCCTGCGATCTTATTCATCGACAAATGGGGACGTCGACCGCTATTGCTGACCGGCTCCGCTTTTATGGCTCTCTGGTTGTTTTTGGTCGGAGGCATCATGGGACAGTATGGACATTACGTTGACTCACTGAACGGCAACAGTGAGATCAAGTGGACTGTTCCGAACAGGTCCGCGGCACAGTCCATCATCGCGTTCAATTATCTATTCGTCGGAACTTTCGCGCCAAGCTGGGGTCCGGGCGCCTGGATCTACGTCTCTGAGATTTTTCCGTTGAAGCAGCGTGCGATAGCCAACGGTTTCTGCGCGTCGATTAACTGGACTTTCAACTTCCTTCTCGCGTTTTGTGTTCCACCAGGATTCAAGTATATTCAGTGGAGAGTGTATATCATCTTCGCGATCTTCTGCGTGATCATGACGTTTCACGTGTTTTTTATGTTCCCTGAGACAAAGGGCAAGACACTCGAGGAAGTCGACCTAATCTGGGAAGAGAATATTGCGCCGTGGAAAAGTGGGAGGATTGAGGTGGCTGATCTTGAAGTCCACCGTGATCTGCGAACCAGAGTCGAGAAAGACAAGACGCCACGCCGCGAAGATCCGAACGCGTTCCATGAGCTTGGCGACGTATCGAATAGTAATAACGGCAGTGGCACTTCTACGCCAGCGCTTTACTCTGACGATCCTGGCGAGGAGAATTCGGGAGCGGTTGATAGAACTAGTATAGATTCGAATTCGAGACTTATATAAATTCATGGGCAGACGGTAAACTCATGTCGAGTCTTTGTACATATAATGATTTGCTTGGTACATATAACGGTTTGCAGATTTATATGTTTGATTGTAGATTTCTTTGGGATTATAAGTTTACTGTTTGGACGAAGAGCATCGATCTGGCTTAGTCGCATGGTAATTTTGAAAAATTCTTGGTAATTCTAATCTCTGAACATAGAATAGAGAAAATATTGAAGCGTAACTACTAAATAAATAAATCGAAAGCAACCAATAGATTTTTTTCGATCGAGACAATAGATTGTTTCGAGTCGTACAGGCAGCCTCTTCGATATGCCCTATATGTTCAAATCCTTCGGGGAAAAACATTAAACCTTATATAGCCTTGGGCGCTTCGCGAGCCGCATTGTATTTAACATCTAGCTGGATCACTCACCCCTCGAACTGGAAATGCTTGCGTCTGTTATCGTAACTTACGAGACTTCTAGTTTGCGTCTCCAAACTGCGAATGCAGCGACAATGTCCTCCACGGAGCAGCCGAGATCAGATGTAGCCTCGGATGACGGCGAGTCGGTTAACAGCTTTTTCGAGGACATTTTGGATGCAGTCGAGGCATCCGACGGCGAGGGAGCCGATGATGGTAAGTGTTGCCACCACCTTGACGCGTCGCGTGCTATACGTTCCGATCGTGTCGTCAAGAAAGGACAGCTACTGACGTAGAGATTATAGAATATGTGAGCGAGCAATTACTGTCCGAAGAGAAGTGCCAAGAAATGAAAACATATCTACGTGCATATGGCGAACAGAAATTTCTATTAAAGTATTTATTCAACAATGAGTCAGACGCTAGAGATCTAAGTGAGTTGCCGATTCGAGAGATGCTCTATGCGTTAGGTATACGGTCGCCGCTGGTCTTAGAAGGCTTTGACGAGACGACTATGGTCCAGTTGCTTCAGTTGGCCGTGACGAGAGAATTGTCGCGACGTCTACCGTTGGAAGATGTCACGACACTGGATGATGCTATCTCTCTTATAAAGAACGCAAAGCATATCGTGTTGCTTACGGGTGCGGGGATAAGTACGAGTTTGGGCATCCCCGATTTTAGATCAGATTCTGGTATATACAAGAAGCTTGAGACAATGGGGTTGAGCGAACCGCAGGAAGTGTTTGACCTACATGTGTTTAGAGAAGATCCTAGGTAGGTCTTTATCTTGGACGCCATGCTAATGACTTGCACTAATTAGTAGTATTTTTTACACTTTTTCAAAGGAGATATTACCCACTGTGACACGGTTTAGTCCGACACACGCATTTATCAAGTTGATACAGGACAATGGCAAACTGCTCACGAATTATACGCAAAATATTGATAATTTGTATGTCGCTAGCTTAGGGTTCCGACAGTGCGATTGTTGCTAACAATGGGAATACCATAGAGAATCATACGCCGGAATATCAACGGACAAGTTAGTGCAGTGCCATGGCTCTTTTGCGTTTGCAACTTGTCAGAATTGCGGCCACAAAGTTCCTGGACAGGAACTGTTTCCAGACATAAGCATTGGTGTCGTAAGTCGTTGTAAACAGCCAGCATCGACAGAAAGTGACAATTCATCATTATCATCATCATCTCGCAAGCGAAAACGGAAACCAATCGATGACGACGAAGATGAGCAAGATGCAGATGAGTCTACCGACGCTGCCTATCAGACTCGGTGTAACGGGGTAATGAAGCCTGATATCACATTCTTCGGCGAAGCGCTTCCGAAGACATTTGAAGCTCGACTACTGGGTCAGGACGTCGACAATTGCGATTTGTTAATCTGCATTGGCACTTCTCTGAAGGTCGCGCCTGTAAGTGAGATTATTAGGGTCTTGCCTGGACATATTCCCCAGATCTACATATCACGGACGCCGTGCACGCATGCAGAGTTCGATGTGTCGCTATTGGGGAACTGCGATGATGTTGTGGAGCATATTTGTAACAAGCTTGGAGAAGGGTGGGAACTTAAACACGAGATGATTACGGAGAATGGGTTCAATGGAGAAGTAGCGAAGACTGGGGACAGGATCTATAAGTTCATACGACCATCTGGTGCAGATGAAAAGCAAGTGATGGATATCAAGACCCAAGAGGAAAGTAAAAACGATGAATTAGGCGAAGCAGAAGCAAAGCCGGAAAGCGATGCTGAGGAGATTATCCAGGAGTCAGGATCTTAGATTATTGCTTTTATAGATAGTTAGAGCGCAAACATAAAAGTTGTTGTGCTTGAGCATCTGCTTAATCGCCGCATTGCGATCTGTAGTGATGGTCAAAATTAGTGATGTCTTCCGTTATGGAGTATCGTGATAACTGATGAAAGTCTGGACTTGTAGATGTTTGGCCGAGTCGTAATAGTGTTTGAGCGGACGTCAGCAAAGCGATCTGCGTACGCTACGCAGCTTAGAGCTTAAGCCGAACTCGGAGTATGTGCGCTCGTTGTGCTTCTGTTAAACGGGATTGGCAAATATTACAACTTTGGAGTTCTGCTGCGAGCTAGCCGGTGTATAGTTCTCGCCCGGGTTGTGCAGCGATTCAGGGAATTCGTGGTACGTATAAACCACGCTGAGTGAGTTCCACACTCCCAGCTCTCGGGAAATAGGAGCACTTCCTTCTCCTGTCGGAGCCCTGATAACGTGGCGAGACGCAGAAAGAAAGAACAAAACATAAGTTCGGTCATACATGTAAATTTCCCCGTCGATTGTTTGGAAGTTTGCTGTGTTTGCTGTGTTTGCGAATAAATATTGTACCTTCAATTTCACATGTCCCGAGTAAAGCATCATGCTTTACTGTTACAACAGGATGTCTTAGGCTGGTTGAGTTGTAAGTCTGTAGAGAGATAACATATGATTGACGCAAGCTGCAGATTCAAACGTATCTCAAGTTGTAACCTGTGTATAACTGGCCATGCATCGGCATGCTCGGACATGAATCCATTACAGCATATCATGTAGAGATCGATAGTCTATTTTACTGCCGATGCGCACATATCCTCGAAATACTTCAAGGCTCTCCTCAATTGAATGATTGAGCATCCCGCGATCTTCGCACAGACGACGTAGAACACTTGAGTGAGTTCATTGTACTCAGACGCAATCTCAGGCATGTCGCGATAGATATTATGAATTGCATATAACTCGCCTGGAATCGTCGGCTCACGCACATCTGTGATTGTGTAAAGGAACGGACGTGTACTGGCTTGCACTCGCCGCAGGGTCGCAACGACGGACGTGTCTTCTGTAACGTCCAGGATGTCACTAGTATCGTCGGAATATATGTTTCTGTTATCGACTTGAGTGCTGTCTATTTGCATGGAGTCTTGTTCCACAGCCCTTAGCGGAAATAAATCCAGAAATTGTCGTGGAGCGAGCATTTCCTTCGTTTCACTCTCTTCCGGTACAACCCACGTTCTTTGGTAAAAGTCCAGAAATCTGCTGATCTGATTGCTATCCCAGAAAGCGATATCGTCATTATCATATTCGTACGACCCGAGTTTGCCTTCTGAATCGGCCGCCGCCATCTTTTCAGAGAACTTCCCAATTTTTGTAGATTTCAGCGTAGTTTCGTCGATTTTTTCCCAATCCTCCTTGATCCATGTCGAAATTAACGATTGCTTCCACAAGTCCCAGTCCAGGTGCTGGGCAGCTTGTTCGGAATAAGTCATAGGTACACGGAGGACGC
Source organism: Lipomyces kockii (assembly GCA_030568215.1). Lineage (NCBI taxonomy): Eukaryota > Fungi > Ascomycota > Lipomycetes > Lipomycetales > Lipomycetaceae > Lipomyces > Lipomyces kockii. The sequence goes on along the minus strand of JAJLTN010000559.1, from coordinate 79,880 downwards.
CGTCGAGTCCAAAACATAGCTTGGTGGCTATTATGACCAGCACTATTAGCTTAATTTCTGGATGAATGTCGCCACGCTTAGGTTTGCGATTCGTCTGAAAGGAGAAGTCGACGTTAAGGACACTGAAGAGATGAACGACTGCTTGGTAGATTTCCACTAAATAACGAAGTTAGTGGGAGACGGCTAATCAGAAAAAACAGGGCATACATGGAAGGAACAAGTCGTGGACGTATCGAAATAGAAGAAGTGTATGAGATGGTGGCTCGACAGAAAGCTTATGTCGTTCGCGAAGAATGCCGGTGATGTAGCCGCAGAAGCTGTGAAAGAGACCTGGAACAGGAAGATTTCTCGGCTCAAAAATCTCTTGATATCTGACATCCAAGTGCTGGCGCATGGAATATGGAATGCCGCGACATGCCCGCATAAATGGGAAGTCCATATCTCTTACTTCTCGATAAAGGTCGCACATGAAAATCGGCAACTTGAGTATCCTACAGCCCAAGTAACAGAGCACAACACTTTCAGCTAATCTTATCTGGACAAATTCCGATCCTTTCTGAGACCCACTGAGAGTCAGATGAGCTAGTTGATCCACAGTCTCTTCGTCTTCACTTGACTCAATGCTGCTATCTTCTTGTAATCCGTCATTATCGTCAGACGACAACTCGTCATCTTGTAAGAGCCTATTCATCTCTGTGTCATGATCTGGCACGGGGGTAGACGGTTTCTGCGGACTGGATCCCAAACTGTTGGTCGTACCAGCAGTAGCAGACTTCTCCGTCGGTCCCTCATTATCGTCATCACTTTCGTGCTCTAAGTGAAGTGCGAGTTTATTAATGCCACGCGCATCCAGGTACAAGATCCACAATGCTTTGACGACAGCTTCTAATTTCTTAGGCGCATTTTTGTTCTTCACCAGCCAGGCCACTTGATTTCGGAGATGGATCTGGTAGCACTTCAGAAACAGTGTGTATCCTTTCCTGCCGTAGTAAACTAAGACATATTAATTAGTACCAACGATGGGTACAAACAGTAGGTACATACTTCGTGACTCTTTAGAGGAAGTATTTTGTCCAGAAGCAGACTTTATTCTGACGGTTCGTCCCTGCGTAAATTGGAAGTCGTCGTCGTCTTCAGCGAGCTCTACGGCACCCTGTCATTAAATATTAGCAACCAGAGCACAGTCTCAATTCGACTCAATCTGAACTAGTATAACCCATACCTCGTTTTGATGCCCGTATTGACAATATTGCAGACCGTCGACTGTGTGCCATAACCGCGAACGGCAGTTATTGATTCCGCACACTGCACCCCATCGCCATTCGACGCCCATGATTCCTAGCGCTAAATTGAACACATTCGCCTAACCGCAGAAACCTTGATGCATATACATATATACATAACGTAAGCCTATACGAAGGCTCTGCTGAATGTGACGAGGGAATCTTTCATCTGATTCAATAAACAATTTTCGGCTAAAGAAAAACTCAGGGGTACATCCTGGTCACAAGTCATAGGTCACAAACATGGCGCAAGGTAACATGCGTTGTTTCGTCTAGACGAGGCTGCAACACAGCTCAGTACTCCGTCCTTCTTCTCTTCCGACGCTTCTTTACGGAGTCTCCATAATCAGCCATGCGCATTTCCGCCGCGCTTCTCCTTTCTGGGGCACTGCTGCTCGATTCGGCCGCCTCTCATCCGTTGTCTTTCTGGAAGCATTGCTCGCAAAGTAAAGTGGCCGATGCTGCTGTGGTGGACCTCGAATACACCAAACCAACTGTGGACGAGGCTGCTGCGCAGGTCCGAAAGCTTGTCTTCAAAGAATCTTTGGCGGATCTAAACACCGTTTTCCAGGACGGAGAGCTCGCTGGCTCCGCTATCGGTCTTCTTGAATACTACGCTGACTGCGATACTGATGGCTCCTTGACCCAGCTTATGGTCGAGGTAGGGCATACCTTCAAGAACTGGAGAGCCGGATCCCCAGTCTCATTATCTATCCGATATGCGGCCCCACTTGGTCACTCACTTTCTCCCGCCTCAGAACCCCGTGCGTCGCTCAAGGGATCGCTGTCGTTCATCCCTGAACACGACGAGGAAGCAATCAAGCATGCCGAGCGCTGCTTTCTTGTGCGTCATCCTGACGCGAAGGCCTGGCTTCCCGGTAACAAGGTTCACAAGACTGCTTTCATGAAATTCGACGCCGAGTCCGTTTACTGGCTCGGTGGGTTCGGCAACGTCGCATATATCGGTGATATCCCTCTAGGCTTGTACAAGAACGTAACCGTCAAGCATCCTAGGTTCAAGCTCCCACAGTTCCCTTCTAAGCACGATGACGACGATTCTGATGCTGATGATGCAGACGAGAGCGACATTGAGAAGGAGCACCACCACAGGAACAGCGGAAAGCAAAAGGAACACAAGTTGAAGTCCCATAAGCAGAAGCAGGAGCAGAAGCAGGGGCACAAGCAGGGGCACAAGCAGGGGCACATGCAAGAGCACAAGCAGGATCAGCAAGGTAGCTCCCACTGGCTTTTCCGAGTCCAGCAATTCTTTGGCTTCTACCAGGAGAGTGAGGAATAAAATCGTAGATTTAATTGAAACGAACGCGGAACCGTCGGTGGACTTTTATTTTTACATTCAAGCCGAACCGGTTGTTGACAGTTTTTTATTTCAGATATTCAGGCTTGAACGGAGTTATTGCCTTCTTTGGCGATTTGTCATTAGAAATATTAAAGGAAATTATTACTTAATTTGGCTTTTGTCACTAGAAGATTATTATTACAATATAGTGGTTTTTGAAATAGGTCTCTAGAGAGGAATGTAAAACCAAAAAGTTTGTTACAAATATGACCCTCCAGCAAACATCTTACAAATTTTAATGCACAAATCAATAATGGTAACTATAAATGTAGTATACAAACCTCCAGGATGTCGAAATATCAACAATTAACGAAAATACCAAAAAACTATCATATGCACTCTCATGTGTCATAACGGGGAATTGTCCAAAGTACAAAACCACATCATAAATCATATATCATCTTGACTACGACATTCTCTTACAAAATTCCACTCAAAACTTTCGAAAACCAATTTTGCTTTGGTCTTCTCGATGTATAAGGCCTAGGGATAACTCCTTCAAACATATCTAGACATTCGTTAGTGAAACACTTAAGTATACCAAGACAACACATACCACTCTCTCGCGTTTTCTTTTTCTTCTTAAGATTAGGTTTTTTGGTGTTCTCGCTCCGACCAGCAGCTGGCGGTGGAGGTGCAGCTCTTTTCGGCATTAGATGCTTTTGGAATTTAACCCACTTCGTCCCTTCGTCAACCTTTACCGGAATAGCAGGAGGAGCCGCAAGAGGAGCCGCAAGAGGAATTTTCCGTCGCAATGAAACCTGCTTCTGAGGTGAAGGATGGCTGACAAGTGGCTGAGGTTGTGTACTGTCAGACTTCGTTGCATTATGTCTCTCCTCTGCTATGTCCTCTTCAAAATCTAATATCAGAGGAGTGTACTTTCCATATGACGGACCAGGTGTCGGCACAGGGAGGACTGCAGAATTTACCGGTTTAAAAGAAGATTGCTCTTTTGAATCTGAAGTCTGACTTTCCACTTGCTGCGTCTTCGCCCTATGATTGTTTGGCGACAACTTCTCCCGTAGAGATCGGACTTTCGGCTTGAGATTCCCGCTCTTATTGAAAAGTTGTTGCCGTTCAAAAGCACCGCTGACAGGTATCGGTCCAGGCTTGTATTGCGAGCCGCTAGCCGCTTCGTTCAAGGATGGCTCTTCGGGAATTGTCGAGGGTGGTCCAGCCGAAGTTAAGCTGGGATGACGAATGGTAGTCCCAGTGGTCGCCGTGCTAGCAGCTGACACTCGTCTTATTCCTGTCTGTGCTTCTTTTTGGTTGAATTCATAAAAGGTTTCGGTATTAACTATGCTGGAGATCTGAAGACGACTGTACTCGAGCGATACTGTGCTTGAGGCCCCTTGTGAATCACTGCGAACCGAATATGCAGGAGTACTCGAAGTGGTGCGTGTAGTATTAGCGGTCGTTCGTCTTTTCAAAACCGGTGGAGTGTTCAGCAGATTTTCAATCTCAGTCGCAAAATCAACGTCCTCCTCTTCGGCATCAATAAATCGCCCGTTGTCGATTGACGCAGGTGACTCCTCTGAAATAGCTCCTAGAGCTGCAGACGACCGACCTTTGGTCACCTGTGGCACTCGTCCTGTGTTCTCTAAGTACTGCTCAAACTCGCGCACCCATTCGTCCTTGGCCACTGAATCAGCAACGCCAACTGTGGACGTAATAGGCTCGAATGACAGCTGCAGAGGTGTAGAAAATTTGCTATCATCTATCATTGGTGAATGTTCTCCTACTGAGGAAGGAGCTGTGGATGCGGACGTCGCGGATGTCGATCGTGAAGCGGAGTCTTTGCTAGAGTCACTCGAGTAACGAGTCGTATTGAACGCCCGCTCACAAATAGAGGCAGCAAATTCGGCGGAGATTTTGCGAACTCGATCGTCATCATCATCGTCAAGCATGCCAACAGAAACTGATTTCTTAGCAGGGCCTTCCTTGGCTGATCGGACAGTATATTCCACTTTGTGTAGAGGCACAACTGGCGAAGACGTTTCTGAAGCCGGTGGAGAGGAAGATAGTGACGGGCTCAACGCTGGAGGTGGTGACGCCGGTGATGAAGATAGTCGTACTGGAGTCTGATGAAAATTCGTTTGCGCTACGGCTGTAGCTTGATATGAATCTGTTGTAACTGGGCCACGAGATAGAGAGAAGGTTAATTGGTCGATAGCTGCAATAAGCAACGACGAGGATTGCGGTAGTGGTGGCTCAGGCTCAGGTCCCAGCCGTGCACGAGCAGTACTATTTTGCGACTTGATAGACGGAGTAGATGAGGAACTATGAATAGATTTCTTTCTGACATGTGAGAAATCAACACCGCGCTTGTGAACGGATGAGGCGGAAACAACAGAGCCTTTACTAGGTGAAGTTCGGTGTCTAGAAGACCGTGATGGAGTAGTAGGCTGCACGGACTTTGCAACCTTCACTCGAGACGACAATTTCGAGCTGGACGAGTTGGACTTGGCCTGGTGCTGTGGTGAGGATCTTGGTGTATTGTCGGCCGAAATATTCGCGAGGTGATCGTGACGGTATTTCATCAGCAAGCAATAAAATGTCTTCTCAGAATTTGGTCTAATCCAATGTCAGTATGAACACTATTGGTAATAAAGCGGGCAAGACAAATAACATACTCTACCGACAAAAGTCTTTGGATAATAACATTCTTATCCTCACCGTGCCAAAGAGTCTGTAAGTTTTTGACGATCTCCAAATCAATCTCCTCAATTGATCTAACTGGCCTATCAACTCTAAGTGTATGCCCGAATACTTGTGCAGGGAGTTCCTGGGTAGGATATTTTTTCAGCAATCTATGCTCCAAAATCTCGGCCGCAGTGATACGCTCGTCCGGATTTGTCTTCAAAATACGCCAAATTAAATCTTTCGCGTGAATTGAAAGATCAGATGGCATTTGGAAACGACCTGCTTGGACCTTCAACAGCAGATTCCGAATGTTGTCATCATCGAATGGTAGATGACCAGTAAGCAGCGCGAATAAGATAACACCGCAAGACCAAATGTCCGATGGAGCGCCGTGGTATGTTTTTCCCTGTTCTCGTTAGCACTGTGTGATTAGGAAATGAGTGGGACGTACGGCGACAATCTCAGGACTTGCGTAGTGCGGAGACCCGCAGGAAGTCTCTAACATCTTTCCGGATGTCTCAAGAGCAGCCATGCCAAAATCCGCGATTTTTATATTATGATATTTGTCGATCAATAAATTCTCTGGCTTTAAGTCGCGGTGGCTATGAGCGGTAAGCTACTGCGTTATAGCGTGAGCACGATATGACCTACCAAATATTGAACTTGTGGCAGTAATCCATTCCAAGGATAATCTGTCTAAAGTAGTGAACTGCTTCCTTTTCTTCAAGACGCCCTCTTTTGATAAGATAATCAAATAATTCACCCCCTTCCACATATTCGAGAATCAAGTAGCTGTAACTCGTTAGTGACTGGTTGCCACTACCGGAACACGATGCACTCACAGTTCACCCCTGTTCTCCCAGACGTCGTATAATCCCATCACATTTGGGTGTTCGATCAACTTCATAATAATAACTTCTCGCTCGATGCCATATGGTAATCCAGCAGCGTCCTTGCCCTTCTTTCCACTTTTATCGTCAGATTCGTCAAAATTTGCTGATTTTGGAACAATCTTAACGGCAGCCAGCCTGCCAGTCTCTGCATGTTTGGCGAGTCTCACACGACCAGAACTTCCGCGGCCAAGTGTCCTGCCAAGACGCCAGGGACCAACATGAGTCTTGCGACGACCGCCGCTCGAAGTCGAAGAACTCTTGGTCCCTGTCGAAACTTGAGACACGCGTTTGTCCGTGATCCGTTCGTCGTAATAATCGTGGTCAGTGTGCATAGGTGACGAAGACGACACAAAATTTGCACGCGTGCTCTCTGGAGACGACTGCAGATCGTAAGAAGTTTCTCTTTGCAGGCACTCCTCAGACTGCTGCTGTTTGCGGGCGCTATTACCCTCATTTCCGTTAGTGTCGATATCTGTCAGACGCGACGTGACCGGCCGATTGCTCGACGACGTTGCAGCGGCGGTGATACGAGAAAAATGTTGAATAGCAGATGACACTTTCGACTGAGCGGACGACGGGCGGGGGGTGTCAGATGAATATGCTTGCATATTGGTGATCTCGCCTAAAACGCGTCCGCCAGAAGTCCCGATTGTCCGTGGTTGAGGATTGGGCTGTCGTGGCGGCATTACAACAATGGTGAAGACCTGCAAACCTCTCGTTATGTTTTGGCTACGAGACAGTCCGTGCCTAAAACCTCACACAAACGATGACTATCAAGTGATGAAAATGACGAAAAGCCTGCCTACGCGCAGTAACAATATGTGAAAGGGACGACTTGACCTTGGTGTGCAGCAGGTTTGTATGGCCGAGAGTATAGTACAGACTCGAGGACCGACGGGGCAAGGAGCGGTGTATGGGCCACTCGGATGCTACCGCTGGCGCGCCGAAAAGATCGGACCAAACATGCGATCGCGCTAACCCCTGAACAGGTAAGACACAAACAACGCAGCGCGTCTCCGCAGCAACACTTCCTGGTATTCACCCGAAGTTCCGCTAAGGACTTCAAAATTCATACTTGAACCAATTTCTATATTTGACGAAGTTATTCTATTACACGGCCTTCAACGAGTGGTTAAGGATTGTACAGGGGCATCCACCCTGCTAATATTAAGTTAGTGGTAAGGGTAGGCTAGTATAATTTAGATCTCATTACTAACGTCCAAAGCTAAACAAATAACGTATGCCGCTACTTAACTCAGACAACTGGAATGTGGGCTTGTGGCGCTCGCATTCAAACCAGAATTTGAACGGCTAGTGCAATCGCGCAACACGTTATCGACTTAATCTCATTTAGATCCATGTCTTCAGTAAGGATATTTCTTTTGTCGTCTATCTAGAGATGCTAGGGGCCGATTGGAATGAGTCACGTCAATGGAAAACGAAGAGAGGCACCCTCCGACTCTAGAGAATTGCAGTGAGTAATTATTATAAATCTGCTTCACTGTTAGTGAACGTAGTATAATGAAGGGAAGTGCTGACAGTCAGGACATAAAATGCCAGGCATGGGCGGAAACGAAGAGGCCCATTAACGCGAAAGTGACGCGAAACTAACCCTAGCCCACATTGCTAACATTCAGTGACAAACCTCTCATCGAACATTCCTGTTGAAAGCAAATTTTTATTGCGCGTGCTCGCTGGCAGTTGGCCTAGTGACCACGTCCACGTGAACCCGAAGTCGGGCTTGAGATATCAACGCGAGAACGTCCTACTTTCTTCATGTTGTGGCCATGATTATCCGAGTACTAACGACCAAAGTAGTGTAGTCTGTCTATTAATCTATGAGACAAATAGTGCTGATACTAGTACCCGAACAATCCGTGCCAATATCGGCCGAATGTCTAATATTCTGCGATCATGTCCATTGTCAGAGCAAGCATATGCAGCAGAAACTTTAGATTGGATTCAACTAAATCATGCGATAGACAGCGCCATTACTGCCTCGTAACGAGAAATCTAAGCAGCTCGAAGTCTTCCCCAACTCCACAACGCAAGGATATTAACTAAATGACGGATTGAACTAAAATTTAGAATACAAATTGGGGTTACATTAAGAGGATAGTGTAATGGGCCGCAGTGGCTTGGCCTGTGTATGTCGTTGACGTGTCTTTTTTCGTGTTTGTTGACGTGTGCTCCGTTTTTGTCTTCGTGTCCTTTGTTTCTTAGTGTCCTTAGCCTTTTGTTACGTGTTCTTTTTCTGTCTACGTCTAGAAATTTTTAGTAAAGCCTGACAGACACAAAGAGAGGTGTTTGTCCTCGCTGCTACATATACAACAAATGTGTAGCGTTGGTACGAGAGGGGATGAAACCGAAGCAGAAGAAACTGCGAGCTGTTCGACTCAACAGCCAAACAAATACATTAAACGATATTGAGAAGCGATTCGATGGATACGACTACGATTTGAAGGACGAGGCGATTAAGTACTTCATGAAAAATTGTAGAAGTAATATGGCAAAATATAAGAAATATAATTTAAGACGCCACTTATTTTGAAGTTCCGATTTTCGCAATATTGCGGGTTTTGGGAGTTCTGTGAGTTTTTTGCCAGGTGTCAGGAAAGTCGAACTCAAATCCCTCTCTCTTCATATTCGCCAGAGCAGTTTGACGAAAATGCCAACGCATACAACTCTTTGCTCGTCCAATAGGTCCCTAAGACTGAGATAATTCAGACTTCTGAAGAGTTTTTCATTTGACAGCGGAAAAATATGAGCAGCATCGAAGGTTGTCCAATCGTTTATGAAAGGCTAATCCTGTTATCAACGCATTTTCCGTCCCAATAGTGTAATTTACCCCACGGAACTTTAAAGGAACTTTGTGGCAAAATGTATTTAAAAATGGTTGCGGAACCTCCCTAATTATTCCATTAAAGCTTATCCCCCCTTTGTACTTCATGACACAGGTTAACTGGCGTCAAGCGGCTGAACTATCTAAGCAGCTTTATGTCACACGAAGCTTGCTGCTCAAGCGCTATGTAAGGTCTAAATCTTCGAGTGCGGCTACCGAGAGGCGGGCCCATATTCCCACCATCTTAAATCAGAACCGTAAGCAAGCCAGTCCTTTGAACTTGAAAAATATATCTTTTCCACGATATTTTTTTAATGAATCATTAATGAAAAATACCAATTAAAGATTATGAGTAGTTTGCTTTAACCATTAAGCTTATCAAGCTCTTGTGTAGTTAAGTTATAAGGTTTATCGCAAGTATATTCGGGGCGGATAACTATACCAGGGACTGGTCATATATAATACTGCCTACTGACATTTTTTTGATTGTAAAGTTCCAAATGTTGTAAAGAATAATAGACAAAGAATAAACGACACTCAACTTACAATGCTACACCTGCTATAAAACAAATAACACGATAATTGAAACAAGCTAACAATACACCCAGAAAATTCAAACACTCGATCAACAAAAAAAACCAGTAAATAAATCCAAATAACGTCCTTAATATATCAGTCATAGGCACTATCTCAACATTCCCAGCAAACTCTTTTTTAGAAAACCACTGAAGGAGTACAATACACAATTTGCGACACCTTCCGTATACGTTATTACACATCATATAAAGAAACCTTCGTTATGCAAACCCAAGCGATAAAATAAATCTAATATACTTGTAAAGATGGAAATCCAAATATATATATATTCCAAAAAAAGTTTAATCCCCCAACACAAAACAACTTGAAAATCATGGTCTATATACCGTCCAAACCCAACACCTTTCGTTAACTTGCATACCAATGGATAACAAAGCCAGAAGAATATCTAATCTTAAACAACATTAGTTCGCCACCGCCGCAGTCACATTAGAACTGTTCGATCCGTCACTGTTGCCGCCGCATCCCTTAACGAGGGTATGACGCTTCAACGCGTCCTTTCGAGAGAAAGTCTTGTCGCAGTTGGGACATGGGAATGGCTTCACGTCCAGATGAATCCGTTTGTGTCGCTTCAAGTCGTGGTTTCTGTTAAAGCTCTGAGGACATTGATCACATTTAAACGGTCGCTCTTGGGGAGGAATTTGGTGTGGTTGTTGAGCGTGATGTTGTTGATGAAGGGGTGGTGGTGGCGGAAGATGTGTCAGCGGTGCAGGATACGGATACCGTCCCTCAAACGAGCGGGGCGACGTATGCGACGGTCGTCGCACGAGTCCTGGCTGCTGACTCGTCTGCAGAGCTGATGGCCATGGCTGATATGTGTCTGAGTAGTACTGTTGTGTCTGCGGTTGTGATGACGGGGGGAACGATGGTTGGTAGTCTGACGGGGAGGGGATGAAAGAAGACGACGCCGAAGAGGTAGATGTCGAGTGAACGTGTTGCGGCTGTGATATTGATGATGGGGGCGGCAACAATGGTCCCGGTTGCGATTGGTATGGCGATACCCCAGTTGTTTGGTAATATGGACCTGCTGAATTGCTGCCAGCAGCTGCAGCGGCATATGACGACGTCGCATAAGGTGACGAGGCGGTTGATGACAACGACGGCAGCGAGTACTGTGACGACGTAGACGAAAACGACATCCGCCGAGGCGACTCGGCCTGGCTCGGCGACGTACCTAGCTGACCCGCAGATGCTTGCGAGGACGAAGCGGCAGCCCAGTAGCTCATTGAGCTATTGTTTGGGAATGATGACGACGGAGCGATGCTATATGCCTCGGGAGCAGTACTTGACATCGCCGTAGCGGCAGACTCGAACGTAGGAGGAGTCAATAAATTGTTGGTCGCACTTCCCACTGAGGTTGCCGAGGACGTAGAGGACGAAAGTCCTGGTGGGGACATTGGCGGGTTGAGCAAATGCAGTGAAGGGAGATTGTTTAGATAAGGCCGTCGTAGGCCAAATGACCCTGGCTTTGAGTCTTCCTCTGCGTGAATTGGTTGCTGATGGTGGGAGTGATGAGCATGCGGGGCGGCGAGGTGTAGAGACGCGGAATAGTCGCCAGGAGCGGATGGTGCGTCGCGTAGTTGGGAGTACATCAGATTTCCGCTGCCAGTATGCTTTCTCTGGTAAGCAGATAAGGAAGTCGGCAGTGATTGTGGGTCATGTATATGCAAAGGTGGACTCCGGAAGGTCGATGTAGGAGGATGGAGGACGAAGGGAGGCGATATTGACGCTGCCGTTGTTGTTGACTCTAGCTAGTGCGAGCAGCTAGCTTATTTGCAGCCGTCTCGCGGGAAGCGGTGAACGCGACAGTAAGTGTAAAGTTGATTGAAGACTGGTGAGCGTCCGAATCGAGATAGAGAGTACGATTTGGAGGCAGAAATGGAGAAATAAGCCGGAACACTAGCAAACGCGAGAACGAGGAGCTCAAGCACAGATATATATGGAAGATAATGGGCTAGATAGAGGGAGATATGGGGAGGCAGGTGGTCGGTGTGCTCGAGAGGCAGGCCCACATGGTTTGGCACGCAGCGGGTGGATTGACTGGAACGCGTACCAGCATTGGGCGACCCGGACCGGTGTGCATGGAGTGGCCGATAGTGAATTGCGCTTTTTCGATAGGTTGGGTACGGGGTTGGTACGGGGACGGCGTGCAGTAACTCGGCACCACACGCGGTTGGTTGCATCCAAGACGGCGGCCCATATCTCGCTCGTCTCTGACAACTGACCAGGCTGGCCCTTGCCCTGTAAGTCGCCAGCCCAAGTCCGGTCGCGGCATTCATTCATCCACAGGGTTGAGGATCCACGACTATGTGTATAGCAACAGGTTGCAGTCCATCTCGCTCGAGGGAATTCTGCCAAGCAGTAGTAGCGTGAACCCTGGGAGAGCGAGACTTTGTTGTCCCCGACCGGCGTGGCTTCCCCTACAAAAAAGCAGCGTACAAGCAAAGAAATCGCGGTGGCAGCTCGGCACTTCACTCACTACGACCCGTCCTGCCTCGAGAATCACAGCAGAACGCAGGCGCCCTTCTCAGGAGGTGGCAGTCGTGGATTATGTCTCTTGGACTGTCGACCCCGGAAGCAGGTCGTGTGCGATGCTTGATTGGAGAGACGGGTCAGACATGGTGTTGATAGGATAGCAAAATCGATAATCGCTGCAGATAACGTACGGCGGGTGAGTCAACTGAGGTTAGGGTTATTGACAAACACGAAGCTTGTTCGGCACGCGCCCGCTTCGATTTTGGGTAGGAAAAGCATTGGGCGGACCCATCCGGGCGGCGGCTGCACTTGCCTCTGTGCGACTTTTGTGCGATGGGTGCCAATCTGCGCATGCGCACGGTCTCTCGCAGTCTTACATCGCGCCCCCCCCCGTCACACGGGCCTCGTCTGCACTGATAAGCTCCTGCTGCGATTACGACGACCCAAACCGGACCGGACGATCAGACGCCCGACAACACCACAGCAGTAGTATTCCACCAAACTCCCTGCTGATCGCGATAGTACTTCATGCCGAAGCAAAAATGATGCGCGGGTCGTGTGGGCTGATGGCGAAACGTTCCATATGTAAGAGCTTCTATTGTCGCCGCTTATTGAGCCATATGTTCGAATGACTTGCATTTGTCCGGGTCAGTGGGTCTCCAACTCCCAGCCCGCCGTCGGCACCAAACGGCGGATAATTAAACGAGAGCGGCATGAGCCAGCCATGAACAAACAATTCATATCGTGCTCTGTCGTCGCTCTCGTGTTCATATCTACGAATTGAATAATTACCTCAGTCTGCTCTAAAGCTCGCTGTTGTCAAAGCTCTACAGGAGGCCGCCCGGGCTGTTCCGGTATATAGGGGACGCTGACTTGGAGTTGTGACGCGCCTTGCGATACTACGTTTTGCTGTAGGAAATACCATTTTTCTCTCTGGCAGATTTCGACCAATAGTTCTGGGCTCTTCATCCATCCCTGATAAGCCAAGGCTGTGTGGCGGCGCCTGTGTCGCTTTAGTGGCTCGTGAGAGGCAAGAGGCGCCCGTCAAAGTGCGTCGGCGGCGGGATGGGCCCTTCCGGCTGTCTGAGTCGGACTGCTGGCTGAAGTCTTCGGCCGCCCGGGTATCGGTTCGCAGTACGATCAAACTGTCGTCCTGTCCGAACCCTGGCCCAGCGAAGTCGGCACGCCGACAATCCTAACCTTGTCCAGAGGTTCGCACGATAGTCGCACTCGAGCCACCTCGAAGGCTTCATCTGCGTAGCAGATCTGCATATGTCCTCCGCTCAATGTCTAGGGACTGCTCTGCGCTAACTACAATTGCTCAAAACAATTTCTACGTTGATATATGAATTTGGCCAAATTCTTCGCTCCTCAAGCCACCCCGTGTCTGCTTGCGGTCAAGTCTCACGTCTTCCCCACCGCCCGGTTGCTACGACCCTGCCGGCCCCCGCCACCGCCACCACTTCCACCTTGTGTCTCGCCTGTCTACAGACAAGATTAAGACTATTACAGTAAACATCATTGCAATCGCGTAGGAAGGCCGTAGATAGTATTTAATAACTGGCAATTCGCGCCATGCACTACAGCAATCATCAGCTCCCAAAGCAGTGCACGTCCCACACATTATGCAGGGCTTCCTTATCGACAAAGCGAACAACTTATCCTGCCGTCTTGTATTTATTATGATTGTAGTGCTTCACACATGATCGAAACTAGCACAACTCCCTCGTACATTCAATACATGACAAATCAAAACGCGACTGCGATGCCCCCCCGACGACGACTCAATTGGATCGTCCGTGACCTGCTATATTGACAAATCGGTGGACAATCTGTGCATGTCATACTCGACTACGAAATGAGTGGACACGCGTTAGCTGCTGGCCTGTTTCTAATGGCCTGCGCTTATCTCGCGGCTGCAAATGGCACGGTCGGATAGTAGCTTCACTGGCGCCCTAAAATGCTATTTAGGATTGGCCTCGAAACATACCCTTGTCGCTGACAACATATCGATGCCTAATGTACGGGATATCGAGCAATGGATTTCTGGGGAGGTACGAAGCGATTTCTAAACTGCGTGTTTCTGGCAGCTACGAAGCGATATCTAAACTGCATGTTTTCGCGGCATATTCTGGTTTGGTAAATGCTGAAGTATTGAGACATGCAATATGTCCGTGTTTTACCATTCAAGGTATACAGATCATTAAAGCGCCACACTCAACTCAGACCATTGGGCAACTTGCGGATGTTAGCCTCTTTCATCACGCCAATCACAGTCATCCGCGATAGGCGTCGGTGAGACTCAGCCCCGGCTACCGAGTACTTTTGCCAGTTTTGCTATAACTACAGAGGTGCTGTGGCAATCGATCGTATCGCGTCGGACCCGAATCGTGCGACCCATCGTTGAATCAAACTTTAACTCTGTGCCCTCATCAGGTTTTGACATGATACGCCCGACTCCGCGAAAAAGTATTTACGACCAGTACGCAGTCCGGCAGTGGATTTGTGTCCACTTGTTTTGATCTTTGTTAATATATAGATGAGAGCAATTGATGGCGATCGCATGGTGAATTGGATGTTGGCTGACAACCGTGCCTCGTGTAGTATGGTATGGTGCTGACGGTAAAGCTCGCAGGTCTATACAGTATCATTCATTACCCATATACTCAGCGAACCGTCTATTTTGTATTTCCTCTCAGTCAGATCCTTCGCATAGCACGCGATCTCTGAAATTGTATAGCAATCATGTAAATACTGCATACATATTCAAAGTAAGTGGCCCCCGTCCTACAAGTTGGTTACTGTCCCACAGATAAGCAACAGAAACTCCGATGCGAGGAATTCCACAGCGCCACCAGAAGCGCCACCATTTCTCGCGTGTCTTACGCCGTAACTTTCGACTTTTTCAACCGAGGCGATCAAAGTTTGGATCGCCATTATCATCGACTGATCAGTTATGCAAATTGGGCAATTATGGTTTCTCGTACGGCGAATATCGACGGTAATCCGTGTGATATCGGCCGTCCGTACCTTCGTCGTTCGCGGTGGTATGTGATAAATAATGCGGAGCTCTGGAAGCTTATTGTCCCGTAATAACTCGGCTGTCCGCGGCTATAGGCGGTTATTTGACGCTACGTGTACTTTCACGTCGGAATCCTTTTTCTGTAGATTGTTATTTATGCAACGTATACCAAAATGACAAATTAGATGCGGACGAGCGAGACGGGAGTAGAATGGCTCGCAGAATGAATACATTCCGTGGGTGTTAATCGTTGTAATGTGCAAACATGAGGTCTGATCTTAGATGGTTACTACCCTCTTCCTACAACGATGATTGAGGTTGACTTGTCTCTCTATTAGTACGCCGTATTCAACCTCCTCTGCGTCGACATTTTCTTCTATTCTCCGCAATCCTCACCTGAGTTGTTGACACCGAGCTCTGGCTCATTCCCCTCGCTCGAATACCAAGCCAACGCGAACGCACCATTGCTTCCTGACATTTCTGAGCAGTGTGGTGAGACCTATTTTGGGATGCCTACTGCTTTCTCCCGTGTACGCGCAGGGACTGCTTTCTCCCGACTACTTCTCTGCTGACAGTGAGTCCCCGCCCCGATTGTCGACATTCCCATGATAATAAGCGCTGTGTTAACAAGTTGGTAGCATTTCGGACATTGTAATTTTATTGGTCACCTTTTATCGTAGGGCTGTATTATTGTTATCGGATCTCTTGGAGTTTTTCCGGCGATTTGTGCTATTGTTTTTGGTATAGTGTGGAGTTTTAGGGAAGAGTGTGAAATGCTGACTAATATATTTATCCATCATGATGAAATTTTCTTTACAGTGTTCGTCAACGTTTAGCTTCCAGTCTCTGATAAATCAGATTCTGTGTGACAATGCCAACGCACCACTGAACGTAAACCAGTGTAGCCGACGAGCCGTCGCGAAGTAAATAATACAAAAGCGGTTTGCCAATGGATAGCTATCCCTAGCTATAAAGTACCTCTATTACAATATCGAATACAAACATTACTTCGCTTCAATCCGTGAAACTACAACCCATACTTTACAAACTCAAGTGCATCAAGACGGGGCAGGATCTCGCCCCATTCACCAACAATCTCGTGCTTCGTGTCTTCAAATACGTTTAGAATGTTGGGATCAGGCACCCACACGACCTGACATCCTGCCTTCTTAGCCCCCATCAACCCGGGAATGCCGTCCTCGAAAACCAAACACTCCTCAGGCTTAATCCGTTCCAAGTGATCTGGTAGCATAGCATTAAGCGTTTCAAGCGCCACGAGCCAAATATCTGGCTCTGGTTTGCCTCTGCCTTTCGGGATTCGGGGGTCATCGCCCAGCACCGTATTCGCATCGTCGAACAGACTGAACATGTGGCCAAGGTGTGCAGTCTTGAGCAAGTAAGTCCTTCGATGCGAAGACGTGGCTAGCGCAATGGGAACTTTTTTCTGTTTCAGCTTGTTCAGCAACTCAACAGCACCAGGCATCGGCACCGTATCTTTCCAACGCGTCTTCTGTCGCTCCGCAAAAGCGGCGAATAATTCTTCCGGCGAATACGGAAGCTGCGACCAGGCCAGAAAGCGCGCTGTCGCTTCCATACCGGGACGACCTTGCAGATCTGCCTTCACAGACCATGGAAGCATCGGCTTGCCGTGCTCTTTGAGCAGGCTGTTTCTGACTTCGGTGAGGATGTCTTCTGAGTTGATAAGTAGGCCGTCCATGTCAAATATGCATGCCCGAATTTTCGGACTTGTTTCTCGTCATTCAGTATTTCTATTCGACCCAGGAGTCGACAATAAAAACCTTACCGTTGTCTAATTTCACTCATTTTCTAATCCCAAATTGTCCCCAAAATATGCAATTCTATCAATTCTACTTATGCCTGTAAAAAATCCGACTCGTTGGGCTTCATGTAGCCTTGAAATCTGCATGCAAAGATATATAACACACAAATCAGGGACGAGATCCAAAGTGATCCCTTGGGCCTTGGCGCCGCTGGCGTATTATTTTCTCGGGGTCTTCCGCAGCGTTGCGGAGCGATTTGTCCGACCCCAGCCCCTGACCCTACCGTAAGATTGTGTGTGCAGTGTGGTGTGCAGTGTGGCGCGGCGGATGATATCATCACGGCGAAATAATAACATAATTACGACGAGCAGACATGTATACGACAGCTGATAATCAACAACTTCCCGAAACGATCGAACAGAAGGGTTCGCGGTGGTATGTGATAAATAATGCGGAGCTCTGCAAGCTTAAACTCGGCTCGCCGCGGCTATAGGCGGTTATTTGACGCTACGTGTACTTTCACGTCGGAATCCTTTTTCTGTTGATTGTTATTTACGCAACGTATACCAAAATGACAAATTAGATGCGGACGAGTGAGACGGGAGTAGAATGGATCGCAGAATGAATACATTCCGTGGGCGGTGATCGTTGTAACGTGCAAAGATGGGGTACTTTGCGGTATCAACAGCGTGCACTAATAAACAAATTCTGTGAATCCGGAATTAATATTATAAAGTGCGACTATGTAGCAAGTCTGTTGTATCCTAGGATTGATGGGAACCTGAGCGCGATCATGCCAAGCGGCCAGTTAACTGTGCTGAGATCGGCTACTCCCATTCTTATGGCAAACAATAACAAGACAAATAATATTGCCGTCATCAAAATGCTGACGAAACGGCTGTATGCAGCAGCTGACCAGCGACCTAAACGCGTCTAGTTCCAATGTATTCTTGTCAATCTCTGGATAATATCCGGACTAACGGACGAAATCTAGGGTTGGCAACAAGAAATACCAACATTCTCCGATGGATTCCAAAACGAGAATAGATATGTATCTTTTTATCAACTCCAGCCGCGATATAAACTTGAGCGATTTGTGACACCCCGACTGAACAACACACGCCGCGAATGAACTTGCCACATTAGTTTATCGCTCAACATTTCCCTTTGCGTCATGGCATGACTGCACATGATCGCATCATAGTGACGGCTTGGAGTGCTAACGTGACATGCTAACGTGACAAATGCTCGGCCCGCTTCCCGCCTATCACGTCCGCCAGGCGGCAGACTATTAAATGTGCTAACCTAAATTTGCGTTCTTACGGGGTGCAAAATTCAAACCACAGCCGCGCTTTGATATCGTGGCGGGAGAGGCGTCCGATGACGTGATTTGACTTGTCTGGGTGCGGTTTACGGTTCGGCTCGGGTAGTTCCGAGCGTGGGAGAACGTTCTGGGGCTAGCTACCAATGTGCATATGATGAGAAAGGAGATAACTGTCATTTGATTTGATTTGTTTACATGAGTTGGAAAGATGACTGGAGAAGCAGCTTACTACTTCCCTCCGTACTTAGCTAGATGTACGTTAACGACCCTTCAGTGTCCAATTATCAACGCACGCTCTGGCCTTCCGGGCTATAATGTGCCCGTCGATCACACACGCTCTTCCAGGCTCATACTTCATCTCCCCCGGGCAGTCAAGTGACAACCCGCACTCGCTTGACAGAACAGCATAGCCCCCCAACCGATGCAAACTTTCAGTCGTCGGCGCGATTTCAGGGTTGGACAAGCATATGCACCACAACGATTACGGTATTACGGAGTTGATAAGGTCAACGCGTCACAGTTGTACCTTAATTAGCAAAGTTCGCGCCAGAGACTCATGGTCTGTAACTGATGCGTCATCTCGTTTGAAAGAACCTCATCAGTTGCCGGAAAATATATGCACCATGAAGGAGGATATAATGCAATAAGTAAATGACTCCTTCGTCTGCACAAGACGTGTGCCAGCAATGACTAGTGTTTTCGAATAAATAATTTCGGGTTGCAACCATCAGCACCATGGCATAGTACAAAGGGGGAAGGGGAGGGGGGGCGGGAGAGACCGCGAAACAACCTGATTCCTTGAAGCCTCCATCATCATCATCACCAAAAAAATATATATTAATTTTTCTGCAAATCCATGCCTCTTAACGGCAATTCCCCGCACAAACTGCTGACACGCGTGCGGTGTTTATACTAACTTTTTAGAGTCAAAAACGTGAGTTCAAGCCACACGGGTTTTTTTCACGTGGTCCAAGAAAAGATAACAAAAAAAAACAAAAAGGTTTTGCCAGGTAAGTTTAATGTTACAGACTGCATCGTGTGAGAATTTTAATGAATTTTTTTTTGGTACCTGCGTTGGAATGCTGTTTTTGGTTGATGTGATTCAAGACAATGGCCGGTAACTACGATGGAATTATATGATGGCATTCTGGATTTCGTTGCCGTTATTTTTTGTAGTTGTTTCATTCCTGGCCAAACTGTGCGAATTATGCCATTGGCTGATTTCGTCGCGGTTGAATCCGTGCGTTCTACTCAGGTCAGGTTAGTTTCACGCTCTCCTCTTCACTCTTGCTAATATACAGACAGAACATGGAAACCGCAATAGTCGCATTGACGGAATGATCAGAAGCCGAAACGCCAGCTAAAGAAAATTGAATGTTCAGCAGGTAAAGCACGATAACACCGTCACTCCTAACATGGCTGAAGCCATGCAACATCATAATAGATAACTAAGAAGTAAATCATAATTCCAATTTTTTTAACTAGCAATCATAAGCATAAAATATTTACAAAAATTTAAATATATGACAATGTAAAGAATACTATCAAACAGTCAATGTCAGCGCGCAACAAGGATTGACGCATAGATCCTGCAAATCACAACCAAAAATAAGAACACGCATAAACCAACTAGGTCGAATTGACAGGTTCTTTCAACCGAGTTTCAATACACACATCTAATATAAACATGAACATAACACCCGCCCAAAATGAAAAATACGCAGCAAACGCCTATTACGCTTTACATCGTACTTCGCCTTGGTTCGAAACACTCGGCATGTCCAAGTGAACGCCGTCAGACTGCGTAGACTCGCAGAAGCTCCCGGATCGAGAGGCGAGGTGCTGGCGTTTCCGACCGACAAGGCAGGTCGAACTTAGTAGCACACTAGACCACCGCTCGTAGACATCCTCAGGAACGTGGATCTTCCAGTCTACCGCTATCAAGAAAGACATCTCGTTGGTATTAATCTCCGTAGTAGATAACCCTGAAATCTTGCTCCAAGCACGCGCACTGTAGTTCTTATCTTGCAAATACTTGCTCGCAAGAATTAGGCTGGTCAAAAAGGCGCGGCGCCCACAATGCAACGCGCCCATACTTCCCTTGAGACGCGATGGGTCCCGAACATGGGGACGAAGTAGATAGAGATAATACAGAGCAACCTGTAACGTAGAATAGCTTGTGCGCGAGCGGCGGAGAGTCTCCTCGATGAATGTGCGAAGAGGAAGAATCTGAGAGGCAGGATCACTACAGGGAGTATCTCGTGCAGACGGCCATATGCCTTCAATCATGAGCGCAGCAGAATCTGAGAAACGTTAATGAACCGCACTTATTATCCTACGCATGTCCTCGGAATCATACCAACTAGCGAATTCACAAAAGCACCGCGTCTATCAACCTGACGCGCAATTGAAGCACCAACGTGGCTGCTGCTCGAACTTGCCAATGAGGAGGTCGTCTGCGCCGGAAACGATGCACACTTGGTAACTCTGCATGCAGGACCAGTCTTCGCGCTCAGCGCCGAAGCAGAACTCGTTGTACGCGCATGTGCCCCACCACAAGAAGCGGAGTGCCGCCGATGGTGAACCAAAGATGGTCGAACTGGCGAAGACGACGCCGACGAAGTACTGGAACTGACCTCAGTACTCTGACGCGACAATAAGTCCAACGCCAATTCAACTGCCTTAAAGTTCTGCTGAACTGGAGGGTTCGGGCCCTGCTGATGAGCGGTGGGCAATGGAAGAAACTTCAACTGTTGTGCGTTCGGGCCCAATACTGGCGAGGAGTCAGCCGAAAGTCGAAGAGACGAAACTGACGAGACCGAAGAGACCGACGACGAAAGTGAAGGCGTATACTCCTCATGAGACAATGTCGATGACAACGATCCTGTGGACGCAGTCTCAAGATTTTCGACGGCATGTTTCAAACTTGAAAGATCTGGTTCAGCTACCGCGTCCAGTAGTGCCATAACTGAAGACACAGAAGCACCTTTCGAGACAGAGACGATCGAAGACGTGTAAGACTGCAACTGAATCATTCGGAACTGTGAATGTATCTGACTGTAAAGCTGTAATAATTGCTAATGGAAAATCCGTAAACCAAAGTAAACCGTTGGAATGACAAACTAGCCAGCACTATAGGATGCGACACCGGAGACAACTAAATATGTGACTCTATGATGTTGTGTGCGATGTGAATGCTAAGGTGCTAGGTCTGTCGTGACTGTTCTATGACGGAGAATCGCCAAATAACGAGGAATATAGATAGTCGGGGTGACCAGAACTAAACCAGAGAACAAATAGAAACCGAGATCGTAACCGGGAGAACGTCAGATGCGTAGTAGCAGAAGCTCTAAAACACCAGACGAACTTCGAAAGAGGTGGATGAATAACTCTGTGACCCTGAGTAGGAGTGGCTAGACACTATGCATGTACTGTGAAAGATGTGTAATAAGAAAGCGAAACTGATACTGCAGATGGACTGTGTACCAAGGTAGTGTATGGTAACAGTTGCGCAGTATCGGGGAAGAAGACTGTCCGACAAAAAGGGTGAAAATGAGTAAAACAGATCTACAACCGACCGCTGAACGACAAAAAAAATAGCACGATAGCAACGAAGTCTATAACACTAGACCTAGAGATATCCGAAACCCTTTCTAACCCAGGCAAGTGTGTTATGGTGGCTAAAAACGTAGACGGGGACGCGAGTCCTTACTTAAAAGGAGGCGATGGTCATGACGGCGATAGACATGGTGACGATGAAGCTTGACAAGTTGTGAAAAGAACAAAGAATTGCAGATTACTGCGGTTTGGGTAAAAAGTCGTAGATATTTGAAGCAACCAGGGAAGAGGGATTCCGGGAGTGGTGGTGGCGGAAAGGAAGGAGGGGCTGAGCGGTGACTAACGCTGCGGCAAGAAAGGCCGACTGACGTATATACTTTTGGCGGTTTCGGGTCTGTACGAGTAGACCAAAAATCTGTCGTGTACGTAAGAGAGGTCAGGTGGGTACCAAGGTGGCGATCAAGGGCAAGTAGACCGTGACAAGCGTACGAGATGCAGCAGATATGGCTGGAGGCGAAGGATTTTAAGTATGAGCCTTACGATGGGGGAGGCGATGGCGGAGGCGTGCGCGCAATCGAATTCGACTTTTTTGGTGAGCAGCAAAAAGCAGACGACGCCGCACGCCCATTCAGCGGCTAACACTTTTTGGCACCGTCGGGCACGTCTGCCCGCCTGACACGCGTGCCACCCGGCTCTCAGCCAATCAGCTCGCGCGCCGCGGCCAACCGCCACGCATGACCAAGCTCACGGATTACTCACAATTTACGCGGCTGGTCACTGTGGAGTCACGGCCCAATTCTCTCCGGCGCTTAGTGCCGCCCGCTGGATCATTACTCTTCCGTTAAGGATCCTATCGTTCTACAGATTACTCTTTGAAGCGCATTTAGACATATAATGGATTGCAAGAGCAATGACTGACTCTGCCAGAACTACACCCTGTAGTCAGCATTGCAACCTGCGAGCCTGCGACAAACGACTTGGCCGACAATCGGCGTGCATAGCGAGAGAGACAGCGTACTTCTCAGCTGCTCGGCTCACGTTCGTCGGGGTGACAGTATGATAGTAGTAGCAGTAGAGCAGTAGCAATGCAGCATTACTAACTATCGATCGCTGTTCACGTCACTCCAACTTCGACTTATCATGTCGACCAGCAATGTGCGCCCTGTACAGCACGAATCATGGGTATAGCTATCATCTTGAAACACGCAATCCTTTCAAGTTTTGCTGTGCGTACATTCATAATACGTACGGTTAGCTGACAGGGCGTGGCGAGAGTCTACTGTAAGAAGAATGCCGACCAAAAATAGATATTCTAGCCGATGGGCCCCGTCTACCTTGTTGGCTCGTCATCTTCCGTCGTGATCAGCACTTTGTTTCGTGGAACTCGCGTGCGAATCTGGTCATGTCCCGCGTAGGGCGTAGTACTTTAGCGGTGCAGCGGCGTAAACGGCAGACCGTCTGATCTGACCGTATCGGATCGTCACTTTCACTCGGCCCTGTCACGCAGGCGTTCCACAATATAGCTAGTCAAATGCCAGCTCAACCCCCCGCTCGACAATAACTGAATTCTCATGCTCTGATTTCGACATAGATCGCTTAGACCACATTGTGAACAAGTTTTATGCAATCTACTTCAGCGTAGGAACTTTCCGAAATTTTGGCTCTACTCAAATTTGCTGTATGCATAAAACATATAAACATATATGCTGAAACGGCAGGGATAGCGAGACCACTTACCCCTGGATTATCTCCGTTATAGGCTTAGTGGCTACTGTCAACAACGATACAACCGCAGCTTTGAGACATATGACGCATTTCTAGGGTATCTTTCTGCCGATAATCAGTCGATCACAGAGCAACTCCAGCCGAACAGTAAGTATCACGGGATCCGAGTTAGCTTGGCTAATGCATAGGAAAAAAGACCCAGCTCTAAGATGCGATCACACCATTCATGATTTTCTTGTCTCGATTCTCATCTATGCTATCAAATTATGATGAATGGTACGGGGATTTAATTAATATATGGTCGTCACAAAATATTCCCGCAACTTATAGCAGGTCGCTAGAAAGCGGTTTGAGACATCGGTAGCGGGCCAGTTTTTTAAGATCAGCCAACCTTCTTTTTCCTTGTGTCACACTCAGCCAAGAAAAACATCGTGTGACGCAAAAGACAAAACGAACAATTCAAACACAAACAAGTCACACATAATCTGTGAGTCCGTGGTCCATCCCATTGTACCCTGTCCATAATAAGCATGTTCCGCGACTGAGCCACTAAATAATTATTAGATCTATGCTGCACTGATGCAAACACCTTGTGATCAGCTGCTGATATCTTTCTTCAATTGAGCTTGATACGAGTCCTAGACAATAATATCCATCGGGTCGACATTCTCCTTATTCGCGTCGCTGTCAACGAAGATATCAAACCGGATCTTTCGCCTCGTATCACCAAACACTTCATCCAACGTCGCGACGTCGAAACTACCCTTTGCTTTCGTCGGTGCAGACAGCGGCCATCCGTTCTCGTTCCGTGACGTCAACATCGGCCCCAAATAGTCGCCGACCTGAAACTTCCGGATGCGTGGACGCGCAGGCGTAGCGTATACAGGAACCTCGTCTTCGCCGTCCAGTGTTTCTGAATCGCACTTGATGATCGCTGAAAGCATGTCACTGTTTAGGGTCGATGGCCTGTGATCGTGAAGTTCGAACCGTCGCCGTGGATCTGTAATAGGAATATCCGCAAATACCATTCGTTCTGTTTTCTTGACGTTCAAAGCAGGCGATCGTGATGAAAGGAACTCGTCTGTGCCTGTGCCTTCTGGAGGAACGTTCTCCTTCTCGTCGTCATCGCTAACATCAAAAGTCGACCCGAGCTGCCGCGGCTTGTCCGTTCTGTCAACATATACCTTCACATGGTCAGTACCACTTCTGCGAGGCGACAATGTCAAAATTGCAACTTGTGGTGAGTGCGTGTACACTTTGTCCACCACATCCTGTCCTTTCCCTGGCGACCGCGAGCCTGGCTGCCACCCTTTAGCATTCGCGTCTAGGGCTTGTAACGCATGGCCCGATGACGAAGACGACGATGACAAGGCGGCGCGTGAGATTGGCCGTCGAGGCGAACTGGCCTTGCTGATAGTAACCTTGGAGGGCGAACATGACGCTGACGGAGGTGACTTGGATGTCTTTGTCGGCGAGGGTGTGCGTCGTGGCCGTGGACGTGGGTGGGAAGCGTGGCTTGCTTGGGTTGCATGTAAGCAGGCATGTTGTCAATGGAAATTCAATCAAACACATACCCGAATGCTCCATTATATATGCCGTGGACCTTATACAGTTGCAAGATTTGTCAGACTGAAACTCAGTATATCAAATCGAAATAAAAGAGCCTGTCTCAGTGGATTTTGGCGTCGAATCACAAGAATTAAAAGTGACGCGTCGACGACGTTGGATTTTAATAAACCGTAGCGCCCCGCTCACGTACAAGCAAATTCAACTTAGAATCAAAAAGAGCGACGAAGCAACTCGACGCAGAGTCGCGCGTGAATCTGGATGATAAAAGGAATGACAAAAAAACTAAAAGAATGACAGAGCTTATAAAAGAGTGGTAAGCTCGAAAAGACTACTCAACTGCCGACACGCGCGACAGGGACAATGACGTACTGATTGATGGCTGCAAGACTGCTCTTGGTCGAGAGACGACAACAGAGGTGGGCGTTCGGCGCAATTTGAAGAAAGCCTCGAAAGGCAGAGCACGACCCTGACAAGTTCAAAAAAGTATGCGTGCCGATGCTCAGTCGCTGATTTCTGGGAGAGTAATGTGGCGCAATAAGGAGTTTGCAAATAGCTCGACGGACAGTCGAGCCCAGGAACCGCATTCGACGCGACTGGGCTATACGCTATGCACGTCTACGGTTGGCACTTGGCCCGGCTATACTTCCATGGTGGCATTCATGCGCGATGACGCCGCCAGAACCAAGTAAGTAGACGCGTCGACTGATGTATCTTTATATCAGCACCCTCTCCTGGATTCTCCTAGAAGGCAGAGCTTTGGTATTAGAAAGCAGCATTTGATGCATTGTACTTTAAATAACATAGACCCATAAACCAGTGCGAACAGCTTGGCACGCCAATGAGGATCAATCAAGATACCCTTTCAGAGAATTTTTTTCTATTCTACTGGCCCAGCTAAATCGAAACCTCTTCTTATTGTGAGTGCCGGGAAGTAGTTCCTCATTCTCGGGCAGCTGAGCTAATACTCGGCGCCATGGGGCCCACAGCATACTTCCATTCGTGGCCGCGTCGCGAACGCGCCAATGCATGCCATTTAATAATAGTCTCCTGACGCGCCCCAAACTTTTCGTTAAATCTTAATTCGCATCCTTCAGCTGTCCTCAGGAATATGTGGCAAGACTCCGCGTGCGTTGAGCGAGCACAAGCCCCAGAGCTTGCCTATCTGAGATGTTCATCGGACGTTGTAGACACAGCTACTCGTAAGTGAATCCAATCGTCTCCTCGCAAGCTGACCCTACTACAATGTAGTATTATTGTGTGGCCAATAAGCGTGCACAAACTGCTTTAAACCTTAGTTAATACATCCAATATGATATGTTATTTTGAAGATTGCCGTCACGTTTGGCACCCCCGCGCGTGTAGCTTTGGCCCGAGAGCAGGATGCAGGGACGCGAGGGTGACGCGATTCACGCGCGCCCGACGCGCGATTTGAGCTCGTGCGGCTCTTAGCTGTACGTTACTAGTAGAACCCGTACCCTGTATATAACAATGACGCGAAGCGCAGTTATAGTTTGGACGTGAATTGGCGCATGGCCTGAAATGCGAAAACATAAGGCGGATCGTTTTGTATTGCACAAACGACAGCTAATGACAAGGATCAATCAGGCATAATCGTTCTAGCTAATGGTACATGGTAGTCGACCGATTTATTTGATACTTTGAAGTCAGATCAGCGGTGCGTACGAATTGCGGGTGCACGCACATTTAAGTATAAACGCACTAGAGAACGACGATTCAAATTCGGAATGAGTTCTATGACATCCGGCAACGAATCTCTACATGCGGACCAGACGTTTGTAAGTCAGTTACAGCGAGACTTAGAGCAGGCGTTTACTGTATTGAGTGATCGATGTTTATACGAATCAGCCAAATGGTGAGTCCAGGTATTGATATTATCCGGTCAGGCGTGGAGTATTGACTAATTGAATCAAATCTATAGGACTGCGGAGGCATTAATTGGATTAGATCTCGAAGACGACGATGCTTCGGCGGATGACGCGGACATAATGCAAGATGCAACTGTAGCTCGAACACAATTGGAATATGCCGGTGCCTCCGACATAACAATGTTTGATCGTATGCCGGCTTCCGAGCGAAGGAAATATACGCTCGCCAAAGCATGCTTTGGCTGCAGAGAGTATGATAGAACTGTCATGTTCTTGGACAAATGCAAGAGTCCTAAATGCATGTTTCTGCGATTGTTTGCCAAATACATTTCGGGAGAAAAGAAAAAAGAGGAGCAGAGTGAAGTTATATTAGGTATGACATTTGCGATTGATATTCTATGTCTTGCGCTAACCGTGTTCAGGTCCGCTGGACGGCGACTCGACTCCGAATAAGGAGCTCGCCATCATTATCGGCGAATTAGAACAGTTCTTTCGCAGCTCCGACCTCTCCAAGCACGATCCATTTCTTCTCTATCTATACGGCATTGGTTTAATCAAACACAAGTGTGAAAAAGCAGCTGTTGAACCGCTGATACGATCAGTCAAACTATATCCATACAACTGGGGTGCGTGGCTCGAACTCCTAGCTTGCGTGTCAACAATCGATCAACTCCCTAGTATCCTTGCACAGATTCCTGCCTCCCACATCATGGCCAAAATGTTTGAAGTCGTCACGTCACAAGAATTATTTCAAAGCACAGATGCCGTTTTTGCGACGCTCTCCCAATTAGAGATCGTTTTCCCGAATTTTCAATTCCTCAAAGTCCAGCGGGCATTACTCTGTTATCATGCTTTGGAATATAACGAATCCGAGAAACTATTTGATACTGTCCTTACTGTGGATCCCCATCGACTGGACGACATGGACATGTATTCTAATATCCTCTACGTGACGGAACAAAAGGCAAAATTAGCCTA
The DNA here is from genome assembly GCA_030568215.1 of Lipomyces kockii. Taxonomy (NCBI): domain Eukaryota; kingdom Fungi; phylum Ascomycota; class Lipomycetes; order Lipomycetales; family Lipomycetaceae; genus Lipomyces; species Lipomyces kockii. The sequence continues at coordinate 51,947 of JAJLTN010000559.1, read as the reverse complement.
TCTCGCACAACTTGCTTCTTCGACCGACAAATTCAGACCAGAAACATGCTGCATCATTGCCAATTATTATTCCCTAAAATCTGAACATGAAAAGGCGGTCGTATATTATCGGCGAGCATTGACGCTAAACCGAAATTGTCTAGGAGCGTGGACGTTGATGGGCCACGAATACGTTGAGTTGAAGAACATCCGGGCCGCAATCGAGAGTTACAGACGCGCCATTGGCGTGAACAGCAAAGATGTGAGAGCGTGGTATGGCTTGGGACAAGCATACGAGGTTATTGAGATGTATTATTATTCCTTCTTTTATTACCAGCGGGCTGCTGCTTTGAAGTGCGTATACTTTCTTCGTCTTGTCGCGGATCAACCAAAGCATATTTGACTAATTGGTTTATAGGCCGTACGACCATAGAATGTGGGTTGCACTCGGAAACTGCTTTGAGAAGCTGCAGCGACCGACGGAAGCCATCAAGGCGTACAAGCGCGCTCTCTCATTATCTGAAATGGAGGTGTCAATATTGCAGAAACTGAGTTCCCTGCACGCATCTATTGGGGACGTCGCTTCGGCGGCTCGATATTCTCAGCTATGCAAGGAAGCTGACAGTCAAAGTTAAAAATTCTTCGTACTGCGATTGCATAGTTAATTTCTATAATTTGCGTAGTTGTGTTTTTCGTGTGTATGATTTATGGGTTAGTTACGGCGCCAGGCATTTGTTCATATATGTACTCTAGTAACTTCATTGTCGTTTCATTATATGCAAAACTCCACAATTCCCTCGGAACGCCGTCCATTGTTGGTGAATAGTTACAAAAGAGACAGATATTATCTAAATACTAACAGTAGAAATATCGAAACGCTCAGTCAGACCCAGGATTAACCAAATCTAGCCAGTTCGCAATCATCATGGCCTTGAGAAGATTGACGCGGATGCCACTGTGCAGACCATCCGCTGAAAAGCTGGTTTGCACGGTCGCGTTCCAAGTGCCTAGGACATCCATTTTCGCATCGCGTCCCCAGCTGCGCATTGCCATCTCAAAGATTTGTGACGCTTTAAGACCTAATGGCAATGTTTTCCCTCCACTGACTTGAGGTCCTGTTGCACCTGGTGTGACGAACAGCTCGTAAACGGGACTCCCGTAGGGAATGACATTATGGACCATATCGCGCAACGTAGAGATCCAACTTGCGGTTGCCCCGATATCAAACAAGCTTCCGTGACCATGTCCGTATATAATCGCGATAGGCCTCCGATCAAATTTAGTGTCTTCAGTAGCCGCCATTACAAAGCGGTTAAATTCCACAGGGTCGACAGGGTATCGTGGTAAGTAGTGCATCTGCAACTTGACTCCAACTTTTGGCTTGCACTTAACCAACTTACGATCATAATCAATGATGTCCTTCATACTCCTGACAAGTGCCGATCCGCATCGATCGTGATCCGTAAATGCACTTTCGCAGGCGCAATCCATACCTTTGTTGGAGCTATAAGACCACTGGCGAACAGCACCGTACAGTGGGTCCTCACGAACGAGAACCATCATGCCGCCGTAGATGTCTTCGAGCACATCATCGCCAACGAACATGACCTTCCCGTACTTTGCCCACACATTGCAAAGTTCTTCTGATTCATACCACCACATTTCGCAACCTTTCGAATGATACGGCGCATTCAGTCCTATTCTGCCGCCGCCAGACAAGGAATCAAGCAGTGCGTTCTTGTCGATACATGGTGCAGCAACACCAATAGCCGCAACATCCTCCGATAAGACAGGGCACTTATCTAAGTTTACAAACTCGGAAAGATAATTGACTCTTGCCTGCGGGATATGATATTCGCGATGAAACGCTGCTGCATCCAAGTACAATGTGGAATCTTTGTCTTCGATTGGAAACTGTCCATAGTACAGGCGATTGTGGCCAACTGGGATGGGTCCCTTCGCCGAGGAATGTGAATAAATGATGTAGGACAGTTCAATGATCGTGACGGCGGCCAACAATAACTCGATAGCCGGTATGAGTCGACGACGGGATAGGAGTCGCATTCTGATCGGCTGCGACGTAAGCAAACTAATCAGGCTGACAAAACCAGTCGACTTCAAATCATGATAAAGAGAAACTTCAGTTAACTTATATGATTAACGGAAGGCCCTAGCGTGGGAGGCCGACAGCTGGGTCTGGGTTCCATGATGATCGACGAACGCGGGTAGTTATTATGACAGAGGTTTGTCAGTTCGAATGCCCGCTTAGTAGAGTGCGGAGTCGAACAGCTCATGTGAGCGCGCCGCGCGGTGCTGGAGAGATGGCCCTGATACACACAGATCTCTGGTGTAGGTCTTATTCCGGATTCGGTAGTTCATGATTATCGGATCGTCGTGACGTCTCCTCAGTACGCGGACTTTTAACGTGTCGGATTAGGGTAAGTACCCTATCACCTGCGCAGTTGGTGCAAATGTCCGTCGGAGCCCGCCAAATCGTAGCAATTGCGAATTGTGAGAGAAGCAGGTAGAAGCAACGGCAGGCTGTGCATCATATTGACGACAGACAGTATTGATGGTAGCAGACTGCGATTGCAGAACAAGACCCGGTTGCCCGCCGTCAATTCAGAACGGCATGTGCAAGTCGCAAACTTTTTTCCGACGTATGAAAAAAATATAGTTACCAGACAATAACGACGAACGTCCGTCACATTCAAAAGTTGATTTTTATCCAACCATTTTTACTGCTAAATGATTGGACATAGCATATCGTTGCACATAGTTTCTGGCTTTGCAAACGCTGGCATATGGCTAACTTTAACTCTGAATTGTTCGATGATGATATTTGTCTTTTGTCTGGTGGAATACACTAGTGGTTGTTATCGCAAAGGGCTTCGTTCTTGACGCGTAAATGAGTTGCGAGCATAGCCTCGCATCCCTGAGAGGCCTGGGGTGAACGCATTTGCAGCGTAATCCATAGCTTCCCGACTTACTACCCTCCACAACGTCCCAGGCCGCGAACTAATGTAATGTTCAATCAATGCCGTCTAATACAAGTGTATGATGTATGACGTCAACAAACGCGCTAAAGATGGGAACACAGTGTGGTATGCAGTAAAATGCGGCAACCATGGGAGCTCTCCTCTCTGGCTCAGATTTCCTCCCCGCGTGCAAAGCAGAAAGTCTTGGAACGCCCCTTGGGTTCACGTCCATGAATTGATGATAAACATTTCCATTTGAATGCATCTCTCTATCCTCTATTGTAGTTTGTCGCGATCTACAGAGCAATCATGCCAAATATGTTAAATTGTATTTATAATGCACCTGTTCAGTCTACTTTCTACCAAATTCTGGAGCGCACAAAATATTATCAAAAATCACATGTAATTTATGCACTGCGTTCCCATCGTCTCAGAAACGGACTTGGTATATCGCCATCACCATCCTTGTTCACAAGCCAAGTACGTTCATCGCGTCGAGCAGCGGTCGGCGGACTTAATGGCTCGCCTACATCTGAATTTAGTTGGCGACGCTCTGCGTCTCGCTGAATATCAATGATTGTACGACCTATACCACCTTTCCTAGCACTATCACTGGCATTTGCAAGAATCTTGACTCTTGCAGCGGCTGCCCCCAAGCCAATTCCAAGAGAAGACGCTGGTCTTTGTGCGTTAATGTCAACATTTTCGTGAAGCGCATGCAGTGGCCGCGATGTCCCTCCAGATAACCGAGATTTTCGTTTGTTTCCAATCGTGGTATTTGTAGTGGAAATTGTAGGAGCCGAGCTAGTACTTTTTAACTGGAACGGTCTCGGTAAACTTGGAGACATACTCGGGGTTGCTGGCGACGAGTCCGGATGGAATGCATGAGCTAATCGTGACCTAACAGGCGTTCGCGTCGTCTTCGCATGGAAAGTTCCTAATGGTGAAGCACTAGGAAACGGTGAGTACGACATCGGAATATCAGCCGGAGATGCAACAACAGAGGTTGTATAAGCCTCCCGTAGATCTGATATACTATGCCGGGACATCAGAGTTGATCGAGGAGTAGCAACCGCTGCCATCATGTTATTCTCGCCTGGTTCGCTGGCAATTTTCTCTGAGAATGGCGACTGTGATTGTGATAACAGATGTGATTCAACGAGGTCTCTTGCGCGGCTTTCAACGGCATCGCGAAATAATCCCTCAAGTTCTTCCCGTAGCCTAGTCCGAACTTCAGTCTCGTATCTCTCCCGCTCAGCATCCCATGACTCTGTGATTTCTCTCTCCTTAGCCGCAAAAGCTTGCTCTCGAGCCGTTACGGCCTCTTCTCGTGACTTCAGTACCATGTGCATCTCGACCATTTCTCTCTCCCGTCGGTGAAGCCGAACTAATTCTGATTGCAACAAGATATGCGTAGTGGGACGCTTATGTTGACTAAGCGATAAGCATGCCGCGACGACTCTCTGCAGCGCCGATGAGTAGCCAGCGGGTAATGATGCAAATCGTCCTTCTTTTATTTTCTGGGCTAGTTGAATATGCGATTTGCCGGTAAATGGCGGCTGCAAAGCGCACAACTCGTATATTACGCATCCTAATGACCATATATCTGATTGCGGTGTATATGGCTGATCGAGTAACACCTCTGGGCTCATGTAGTAGGGCGTCCCTACAAATGTTGTAGCAAGACTGTGCTCGGGGTCGAGCATTTTCGACAGACCAAAATCTCCTAGCTTGACCGCGTTGTCGGCATCGAGAAAGACATTTTCTGGTTTAATATCTCTATGCAAAATTACTGTAGACGGAATTGGCGGCGAATCATCTGGTGGCGCGAAAAGATCGTTGAGCGGAGGTGGGTCCATGCCGTAGTGACAGCGATAAAGAGCCAGAACCAACTGCGTCAGTATGCTCCAAACAATCCGCTCAGGGACAAATTGTCTGTCAAAGTTAGCCTTGATCTAGCAATTTCTTTCCAAAGACTTACCCAGCATCGCGGCAAGTCTTAATCAATTGCGCCAAATCACCACCACCGCAGTACTCCATGTACAAATGAACCTCCTCCGATTCCTGCACTCGCTCGTGATGCACATACTGCACAATATTAGGATGCCTTAAGCCTTTTAAAATTCTTAATTCGGCAAGTAATTGGCTCTTCTCCCGTTGACTCATCCGGCAGTATGAGATCTCTTTTCGAACCAAGACATGGCTGTCACCGCGATGCCGAACCTTGCGGATCTGACCAAACGTGCCTCGACCGATAAGCTCTAAAGCCTCGTAATGGTCCCGTATTAAGCTGGTCATTGTGCCGGCATCGTCCCGCTTATTATGGGCTGTCCGAAACTATGGTACTTTGCTGTCTACGGCTGGGAGGAAGGTTTGGCTGTTTGACTTGTTTACGATTGTCTTCCAAAGGTTGGCACGACAACAAAGTTGTCATACTAATGAGCCGCACTCTCATGACATGGTTATCTCAGGACCACACTCGGAGTGCGCGATCGTTTGACGCGGTCAGTTTCACAACATAGCATGGCATTACCAACGACCAACTCTACTGTCTTATTCCTTTCATAAGCTTAACTTGGCATTATTTTTTTTCTGCAATTTTTGGCTCATCTTGGTTAATGCGAGTACAATAACGAACACCGGATATAAAAATGAGCGCAGGCCTGAGAGATGCGCGATACAATATCGACGACTTAGATGAAGGTGTCGACAGCAGTTTCCAGCCTGCATTTGACGAAGACAACGATGACGATACGGGAGAATGCAAACAAATTGAACGACTTTCGTGTTTAAGAAGTTCAGAAGATATTCAGCTCTTGTGTTCTAATATAATGGTCAAGGATCCTACTGGCATGGCACTGCGTGAGTTCTTAAACGATCTGGAAGCAGGGGAGGTCCACATGAATGAGACATACGTCAAAGCTCTCTGTGACTGGAAGTTAGCAACAGGGACGATCGACTACGATGTTCTTGAGATTCCACGCGTTATTTCGGACACTGTTCGCTTAGAACAGTATGGTTTAGAAGTGCAGCGCTACGCCAAGCGGCTGGAGAAGCACGCCTTTAATTTGATAGACATCGTGGCCGCGGTATTTGAGAAGTTGAATATTCTCGATGGTCAAGAGCTAGCTGATAGATCTTTACTGAATTATGCCGTGGATTCATGTCCAGAATTGTTACTTCTCGGAGCTGTCCAGCTGGAGGTAGTACCCCACGTAACTAGCGCGTCTACTAGCGTTATGTCATGCTGATTGTTTGCTAGAAACCATGGATGTCTATAGAATTTGATACAATTAGCAACCTTCTGGAGGTATATTATCGCAGCGAAAATAAAGTTCCTCGGTTGTTCGTCCTCGGATCGTTGTGGCAGGCAAATAGAGATGCTCTTACCTTGTTTTTGGTTGAGAAGTACAACTCGAAGCCACTGGAGATCCATCAGATTGCCCAGCTTATAACCGAGCTGGGTGTGGCACCAAGTCTTGTCAACATCAGGCCGTATAAATTCGCACTGGATTTATTCACCAACTTATCCGTCTGTGGCGAATTTAGCATCACCAGATACTTGACAAGTGTTATAATTTCCGCCAGTGTTGAGTTTACGATAGATATGTTAGACCACTTGGATGCCTTAATCAACGACAGTTCCAAGAGGTATACTATAGGTTTAAAAGAAGTCAATGAGTTCCTGCGCGTGTTGTCGGAATTAAGCATACCACTATCATGCATGGATCAATGGGACCGCGTACGTGAGCAGTGTGTGCTTGCATATCCGCGTCTTGTTGTCTATGGCCGCGATCTCGATCTCATCCTTATTTTTAACCAGAAATTATTTCCAAAATTTTCAGAGTCTATAATCGCCGAAGTTGATGCGAAGATTGAAGATCTGCGAAATTGTCGAGTACATGTTTCCGAAGCCATAGAATATTTGAAAATTTTACACAAATCAACGTCTCCAATTTCTCAAGATTTGTTTGCCTGTATGATGTCTCTGATGTTTAAGTGGTACCAGAATCTGAGTGAACTGACACTAAAGGATGTCGCCATATTCTCGACGTTCATGGGACTGCTTATCAAGCATCGGCTAATTGTAGGGACGCATCTGACGGTTGCCTTGGAATGGATTGTCCGGTCCTTAAGTACTGATGTGGCAGACTCCAAAGTCTTTAAAGCTGCAGTTAATACTACTATGCAGCTCGTGGATGCACTTGATATTTGTCCAGATCCATTCAGTGAGACATTAGCTGGCTTGGACAGTCTTGCAAATTTTGCGCCGGATATATGGCGAGTTGCAACGGATACTAAGGCGCGACGAAATTTAGCTGTGGAATCCTGCAGGACTGGGAAACCTAAGTCTGATGTGAAAGAAGACCTTGAGATTCCGGTATCAGCTACAAAGCAGAAAATCCAGGATATTATGCAGTCTCTTACTGCTAGCAGAGTACCGACAGTCGCGACTGAAATTGAAAGCACCTTACATGACGAAAAATGTACCAACTGGTTTGTGGACTATCTCGTGGGCACGTCAGTTGTTCAGAATTCGTCTCAATATGACACGTATTTGGAGCTGCTTACTGCCATCAAAAGTGACGAACTCAACAGCATGGTCTTGCGCCGAACATATAATATCTCGCTTACCCTGATCAAGTCCGACGAATCTACCCATCTGGCGTCCGCAGTGGCAAAGTTGTACAATTTAGGAACTTGGCTGGGAAAATACACCCTAGCGCGCAACAAACCGATCAAGGCCAATCACTTATGTTTTAAAAAGCTTTTAAGATTAGGTTGTGAGATTGGTCGCCTGAGGGTAGTTGTGGGATTTACGTGTAAAGTTCTAGAGCAGGCGGGCAATTCTGTCGTGTTCAAGACGTCGAACCCGTGGGTTATGGGAGTGTTACGTGCTTTACTTGAAGTTTATGACCATAAAGTAGGCGACGCTATGTGGAAGAGTGACATAGAGGGCTTGTTCAAGACGCTGGGGGCTGATATGGAGATGGTTGCCACTACAGCGCGTGCCGAAGGGACTAAAACGGGAGTCCATGCGGCACATACTGATGACGTGGTCGCCAACTTCGACCTGCTCTCTAAGACAATCGACAAGAAAGTTACACAGATAAGAGGGTTTATGAAGAGTACTGTCGATGTAATGTGGCACAAATGCATCGGGTTTGTTGAACCGCCTCCCCCCTGCATGCTTGTCGTGATCAATTATGTCGAGGAATCAGTGGAACGATTGCTGTCAGAAAATCAAGAATCACTTGCCGCACTAGAAGAAGCAAAAAAGCAGATTGAGGAAGGCGCAGAGTATTGTAAAGATGAGCTGTACAAGCAAAATATCGAGCAACAAGCTGCGGCGGTATTTTTGGCGTGCTTGGAACGCAATGGATATTCGTCATACATTACTTCTGATCATAACAGCATCTTGGGGCAACAAATGGATGCGGTTCGGACACATTTATATGACCTCATATATAACAGGATTACGAAGGAGGTGAATAGATCACTGCCGGCCATGATGCAGGGGACTACTTATTCACCGCTAAAGCTCCATACGGCACAGGACATACACCATCCAGGGCAGTCAGAAGCTGAAAAGATCTCGCCCGTGGAGTCAGAAGCAGACGGAAGCATCATGCGGGTAATGGATGTACCAGATTCACCGACGAAACTTCCGGAGGTAATCTCCATAGCCAGGAATGATGACCGCGACGAGTTTAGGATGGCAAGATTTATATAGCACTTTTAAAATGGTTACTGTTACTGACTTCTGGCAGATGCTGGCTGCGATAGATAAGATACTGTATCGGGTTTGTCACTCAACTCGACCGCATGATCTACTGTCAGCGAAAATTGAAAAATACGTCAAACGGTTCGCAGCCAAGTTGGCTAAGACAATGTCACCTATGTCAGCACAGCTAGTGGAATATACGATATGTAAGCTTGTGAAAGACACTAATACACCACAGGCACGAGAGACAATGTGCAAATTGTTGGCGCAGTTGTATCTCTGGTCACCCGACTCTGAAAAGCACGTCGGGTCATGGTTATCTCGTAATTTCTGGGGATGCGAATTGGTAAGATGAGGACGAGGCAAGGCGCAGAATTAGCTGATGTGAGTACTAACGCACTGGCATACTAGAGCTCCGACCGGCACGTTGTTCGAGCTATGTTGCAGAACAAAGTTATATCTGTCAGCAGATTGGATTCTCTCATATCTTCTCGAATAGAGAAATTCAACACAACGCAGTCTATCACATCTGCGGCAACGTTGGTATGCGACCTGATTGCTGGATATCCGCCTGTCACTAAATTGGAAGACTTCACTACTACATTGGATATGTTGCATCGAGTTTGTATAGCGCCCACGGATCACATTCCCCAGTCACTAATTGCGATATCTTTGCAAATGAACAGTACTCAGCAGAATGCAGCTAGTGAGGATGATGTTATGCGTTCGGCATTTGAAGCATGGACTGAGCTGATTGGCATGGAGTCGAGAAGTACACCGGAGAGTGATTTTCTCAGAACATTGATTCTGCGAGGAATGTTTGATGAGTCACGCAACTTGGATTCATTTTTTAGGTCGGCGTTGGGATACTGTGTCCAGTTATATTGTGACGCCAATGAGCGTGCTTCAGAATCTATCCGTCAAAAAGGCTACAAAGCTGTCTGTGGGCTTGCGACTCTAGTCATCAGAGCTTATGAATTTTCAGAGTTAGGTGATATCAGTAGTCGCCTGTGTATAGTCAACCACATATTTGCAAATTTGTTAGCCTTTGTAATGCACGTTTCTCAGACCGGCGAAGTAAACTGCGACGTCAAAGACAAGTTGGACGGCAGACCTTATTACTACTTTTTCACGCACATCTTGCTGCTTTTACGCGATTCTACTGAACTTGATTGCGAGGCTAAGAGAGGCATGTATATATATCTCGCAGATTGCTTCCACTTTATTCGACCTACAGAATGCGTTTTCTTTGTCGTGTTATGGACGAAATTGGTCTCTGACGAGCAGCTTTTCGTGAAACACATGTTAGAAGACGAGGAGAGTACTGGCATGTTGGTCGAGCTGTTTTGTAGTGGGATGGAATTCATTGGAAAATATTTGTATGTGAGAAGCTTGTACTTGAGTGTTCAGGATGTCGATATCATGCTTCAGAATGTTTTTGTCAGTTTGGCTAAGATTAGACCGGATTTTATGGCAGCGCATAAAGGGAGATTTACAAATGCGGTTCATGAACGGCAAGATTATGATGACAATAATGGCGTTGATGAAGATGGGAACGAGGCAATGGGAAACTTCGAGTAATGTCCGGTCGTGGGTGTTGCTTGACAGAGGGATAACTAGTTCCTGGGAATTCTAGACTGTTTAGATACTACATTTTTAGTTACGTTTATGTGGGACTCCAGAGTCTCGGCAAGCGCTGTCATCATTCGAATAAATTAAAATCTCCTTGATTAATTGCATGACTAATTTAATTTGTTGTCTACGGCGCGAATCCACGTCCGAGCGCGGTCATGTTACACTGAAATTGGAGTACAGAGACGTGTTGCAGCAGCCATTGTCGGATTCCTGATCCGCAATGACGCGAACAGCCACTCACTATCGGCAAACCCTCGAGAGGACTCGAAAAAGCGCTGTCTTTAGAATCCAATATCGGCTGGGCCATTATGGGATGTGGACGTTTAGTGGTTTGCGAATTGTGGATGAATGTGAGAGGGACGCGTTGGGTTTGTTGACGTTGTTCTAGAGGACGCGAAGCAGTCGGCGAGAGCGTGCCAGCATTCGATCTGTGTAACCCCAGAGTGCTGGCAAGACAGTCATCGGTTCGAATATGAAACACATTAATTGATTAATTAATTGCATGAAATAGCCGAGGTTTGTTTTCAGCACTACTCTCTGTCTGAACGTGATTGTGTTTTACGTGCGTTCTAGTCTTCTAGTCGACAGTAGCCGAGGACTACTTGGTGCCAGCTAGTTTGCACTTCGGTCTTCGTCGTTAAGTGCGGTACAAGAGCCTCATAAGTGTAATCGTAGCATTGTATGAGCGACGTGCAGCGATGGGCCCAACCGAGTGGTACAAAAACCTCAAGCAAGAAGCAAACCAAAACGCGTTCGTTGGAGTGTTCGCTGGCTTAACCCTTACCCCACACATTTCAAAACAAACATCAACGCGGATTCGTGCGATGTCAACAGGATATATCGGTTCAAAAAGGCCACATTCGCACTACAAACCAGCCCATTGTCTCATCTTAATCACTCATATTCCTCGATTTGCCTCACAGCTGCATGACAAAATGAGCATGAATCGACAATACCAGCCACCGCAATCGTCGAATTTCCACTCGCGCCCGTCGACTGAGCCGTCGACGATCAAGCCCAGACAAATGTCGCACTTACATTCCCAACTGGCGCAGTTGCAGGCGAATTTAAGCGACTTGGAGAGCTTGCTAAGGGTTACAGCCGTCCAGGCGGAGTACATTAAGCGGCTGGGCGGGCTGCAGGGGGCATTGTGAGTTATTATTCTTTTTTTCCCATTTAAAGCTCTTCTTTGCGTGGGGTTTGTTGGAGAGAGTATATGCGGAACTTGAAAGGGGGCTAAGTTTTTTGACAGGTTTTTGGCTGCCGGACGAGTTTTTGAACGAGACGCTTTGTTGGAGAGAAGTCCTGCCAAACAGGATCAGGAGGTCGGCGGTGCGGATTTGTCGCGGTGATTGTTTTTATATTCGGGAGTTTTGTATATTGACGGGAATGACATTATTTGGCCAAAACGAGAAATTTTTCAAATTCGGGAAAATTATGGGCTGCACAATGAACATGTTTAGGCGTCGGTTTGGTATTGTAATATATAATTATACAATAACTTAGAAAATTGAATCGAATATTATTACCTCTTAAATTACCAATCAATACTAGTATTGACTACCAAATCCCGATTCATGTACTACACTCTAATACGGAACGAATATGATGTCCGTCAAATTCAAATTTAAACAATATCCAATCCCTATTACAAATTCTCACTAAAAACTAGTATGAAAAAGATCGTGAGTGATACATATCCATTATAAGCAAATTTTCTCCAGCCATTAATTCTAACGATAGAAAATGCCGCGAAGGTACTCGTACCAAGACGACTTCTCCGGCTCCGGATCCGACACGAACTTTGGCCTTTCAATAACCTGATATACGTTCTTTTGCACTACTCTAGGCTCACCCTCGTAACGTTGCTCGTCAGAGCACTTCGTATGCTTTAACTGACGGCAACGCAAGAAGTTGTCCTGCATTTTTGTAGCTGCTTCCTCGTCATTGCTCATTTGCGACAACTGCACGTATGCGTCGCGAATACAGGCCTGGTATGCGTCTAATGCTTCTTTTTGAGCACGTGGACCGCAGTTGACAAAAGACTCGGGGTCGTCGATCGGTCCTTCGACCGGTTCTAAATCTAAATATACAACCGAACGGTGGAATGGTGGTGGTCCCTCTTCAGGCGGTGGTGGCGGTGGCAGTCCCCATCTCGTGCGACCGTAATCTTCATAATGGCCTGAGCCATAAACCTCCGATCCCGGATCGTCAAAGTCATTCTCGCTTTCAGATAGAGGCCTGCGCTGCTGGCAGCAGAGACGTCGTCGTGGCGCATATCCATGCGACACTGGTGCTCTTCGTAGACGAACTGGACGATCGGGTGGTTGTGGCCATCCGCAAGGTCGTGGCCGGACCGTGTGGTGAGGCCTAGATAGGACGTGGTGAGGTAGCTTATGGTCAGCATCATAGTCATTGTCCTTCTCCTCTTGACGACGACTTCCGAATGGTAGTTGTAGTCGGCCGAACCATGATTTGCGCTTCCCATCGTTATCGTCGTCACCATGTTTCGGTGGTGGGACTGGAAGGTTCAAACGAGGATGCTTGAGAGTCACGTTATGGTACAACTCAACCGGAATGTCGCCAATATACGCCCTGTGGTCGAAACCTCCAATCCAATAGACGGACTCGACATCGAACTTTGCGAACGAAGAGTTGTGGAACCCATTGCCAGGCAGCCAGAACTTCGCGTCGGGGTGACGACGCAAGAAGCAGCGCTTCGCCGTATTGATGGCGGCGTCGTCATCTTCAGGAATATACGTTATTGAACCTTGTAGCGAAACACGAGGTTCAGATGCAGGTGAAATAGGTGGAATGAACGTGCGGGTATATTTAATGGAGAACGAGACTGGAGAGCCTGCCTGCCAGTTGTCGTAGTTGACACCGACTTGGAGGAGGAGCAGAGTCAAGGAGCCGTTCTTGTCACAGTCGGCGTAATATTCAGGAAGACCAATTGGAGATCCCTTAAGCTTGCCGTACTGGTGGATAGTGTTGAGATTGCCAATGGACTGATCGCGAACGAGGCGGCGTGCTTTGACAGCAGCCTCTTCCACAGAAGGCTCTGTTGCCGAATCTGTGATGACGTCAGAAACGGACACGGCCGGCAGGTTCTCGTGCATGCGGACAGACATCGGATGCGCTGCCGCTGCGTCGAGCAGCAGTGCTCCTGTGAGATAGACCGCAGCAGAAATGTGCATGTTGGAGGGTGAGAGCACACGGAGATTGGTTGCAGTGAAGAACAAGAAGCAATAGACATCAGAGTGGGGAGCGGCCCCTTCTAAACTACGACGGTTGCGTGATGGACAAGGACACACTCAAGCCACAGACGATGACGACGCGTCGCTGGCTAGTTACAGTTGCACCGCCACGAGAGCGCCGCAATTGCGGCAATCCCCGTTATAATTATGCGTAAAAGAATGGCTCGTGCTTCTCGGGAGCTCTGCCATTGCAGCGACCTTGCATTAGGTCCCGTACAAGCGGCGGACATTTATAGTGATTTAGCTTCGAACTACTAGAAATGACGTCCCGTTCCATAGGGGTAAGATCCCCGTTGATTAATGGAAGATCCTGTTTGTTTACCATCATCAACTATTATGTATTTCGCTTGGGACTATTCGGTAGAAACATCAGCTCTTTCATATCGCCGTCTTGTAGGAACCTAACCAGCAACTTCTATCACTGTAGCACTTCCTTGCTGGATGAGTAGTAGAATTAGAGTTTGAAAGAAAATTGCTTTCGGTTATGATACGCTTTTGCTATTCTTGATTAACAATCTTGTTTAGATGTACAGTAAACGCCTGCAGTTTCTCTATCCCTACTCAACCGAAGCGACGCAGGACTCCCCATGCACGTCAAACTTCCTACGTCCGACAAAGAATTGATTTTCACTACCAGCACCAAAGATGTCCTCGAGAGCAATTTCTGTCGACGTTCCTGATTCTTGCGTTAGTTCCTCCAAAATTTGCACGGGAGCAACACACTCAAAGCATATTTTTCCTTTTTGATCATCGCCGAAATCGAATTCCGAGTCAAGTTCGTCTTTAGCTCTGTTCGTTGACACCAAAAATTGGATCTTCGCGCCTTCCCGGATCTCGGCCTCAGGATCGAGAACCAACATACCTGCACGTGCACCCCATCCACCGCCGCCTGCAATGACTTTATATCGTGTCTTGTCATCGAGTACGGCATAAACGCTTCTGTTCTTCTGGTTTTCTGCATCGTTTGATCTGAAAGGCGTGTCCATAGGTGGCGGAGCTTCAAGAAATAGTGAGGCGGTAAGAGATGCTTCCAGAAACGAGGACGCTGCACGTCCATTGATTGTCTTGATAATATTGTCCTTCTTTGAGGTCACGTACATGGTCGAAGGCTCTCCTTCCAGCGCGCTCTTATTTTCCAGAACCTCCAACGCAGGCGTCCGTTCCGGCTCTTCAAAGGAAATGTTCAGCGGGATATTAAGCTCCATAGTACCATACAACTCTGGCTCCACCGCCTCTGCTTCGCGAGCAGCTAATATGCCCTCGACGCCAGTTTCGAAGATCGTGTTTGCGCTCTGGATACGTACGTTCTTTCCGCCTTCGTTAAACGCGAGGGACAGGTATAGCTTGTTAAGCGCCCATTGCTGGCCGCCTTTGGAAACGTACCGACCTCGGGCTGCGGGATCGACGCGGCCGTCGTTGTAGTGCTGAGCGTGAGTGTCTTGTGAGCGTGCGAGGGAGAGGGGGGTGCTATTGGAGTAGTTGAGCGTTATAGGTTGCGATGTCCAGAGGTATGATATACCGTCGCGTTTGCCTCCTGGTGGTACTACATCCACTACAGCTCCGTAGACCGAGAAGGAGTGTGCTGGACATTGTCAGCTTTAGTCAAAATCAAATCAGTGAACAAGCACATACACTCCTCCGCGACGGCAGAATACAACTCATTCGCATACTGCGGCGTCGCAATCAACAATAAACTCGCAGGCGCAAACTGCGGTTGCCGTATTAGCAAATCCGGTCCATTCTTCACAATCGCCTTCGTTATCGAAAACGGCTCAATCGTCGCAACAGCGGACGGTTGCAAGATGGTACCCATCTCGTACTTGCACGTACTGCCATCAGACGATGACGCGTACCATCTCCTTCGGACATGGCGGCTAAGCGAGTTGGGTGCTCTGTAACATCGTCTTAGTACCGTGTTAGTCGCCATCGTCGCAATATCCTAGGTCTTTGATGAAGAATCGAAGAAAATGTTCGTGGCATCGGGTACTGGACCCTTAGACCGTCAAACTGCTCGAAAGCTGTAATGACAAATTCAGGGGCTTGTGCAGATTGTGTATTTCTTTACCACCTTAAGTACGAATAAAATTCGCGCATGACCTGTGGGTTGCCGCGCGTTCCTGATGGATTTACGTCGGCCCCAAGCCGCTCGGCGACGACTACCACATGTGCCTGCGCTATCAATAGTTCGTGTTTCTGCACTCGGTGCTTTGCACGCGTTTGATTCATACGTAGTATTAGAGGGCCTCCGATTTTTTGGAAAGGTCAGTCTGATCCGCCTGTTACGATGAAAGTATTCAAAGGCTCTTCGAAAGGTAAGTTCTCAGACACACAAGGACTGGTGATAGGTGAAATGATTATGGATAATAGCTCATCACTATCAGGAGAACCCCATGTACAGGTTGTCTCAGCGATCGCCTCCTTCTGCGACGAAAAATTCAAATTCAAATTCGGCA